>VZUI01022680.1:0-54225 GCA_013401135.1 Cettia cetti
TCACTTGCTGTTGGCCTCACAGTCCACTCATCCTTCAGCAAATATGTTGCAAACAACACACTTGGACTGCTGTGCTGTATAAATATACATACAGATGACTTTTCCAAAGCAGTGCATCTTTTCCCAGTGAAATACACAACCTCTTTTTACCTATGAAATTGTGATTGAAGACGTCTCTGAGCCACATCTGTGTGAGATTGCAAAGGAGCAAAGCTCTGGCATTTGGGCACACTTCTCTTTGTTTTTTTGCTCAGGCCATTTTCTAGGCCAGAATACATCTAGGTAGAAAACTTTAGACTATACAGGATGTTTTGGGTGCATTGTCCCCCAAACATGTCAGTAGGTGGCCCCATTGTAATGCCATGTTGCAAAGAGCAGCGCAAATGACAGAAAGAAAGCAGGGCAAAGGAGGAAGAGGAGAGCCCAAATGAGGAAAAGATGTGGTGAGACACTGGTTGATCAAATGAGTTAATAATCTCTAATTTAGCAGGTCCTGGTCTCGTGTTCCCTTCTTGTTTTTTAAAAATTGTTTTATTTAAAATTTGAAAAACAATCATCAAAAAATACAATTAAAAATATATCATCAAAATTTAAAAGATACAATCAAAACATATTTATTCAAACCTTCAGCTATATATCAGAACATATGTACATCTGTAACCGTAAAGACTAACACATAAATCCTATAAAGACTAATCTATAAATCTTCAATAGCTCCTTGGACAGCAAGCAGCTTCTTCCTGAGTTCAGAGGAAAGAGAACTCTTCTGAACAGGAGGCAAGGGTTTTGTGGGTGAAAGCATATAGAAGTGTGCAGATAAAACTTCTTGGCAAGAGTGGAGCCAGTCAGATCTGGAAAATGGAGACACAAAATATAACAGAGGCTGCAATGCAAACCTACAGCATCATGAAGCTCCATATTTCATGGGACACATTTCCTGGAAACTTCTAAAGAGGTGCACAGGGAACCATGCTCCTGCTGGCAGCCACTTGAGGAATGCCAGGGGACACCCTGACCCACTTCCACAGAGCTACCACAGGAACACCCTGGCCTCTGGGCTGCCCTGGCACAGCAGGGAGCCCAGAGCCCTGTGCCTGTCATGAATGGCTCAGCTGCGCATGCACCCTCCTGCTCCTCACCCTGCCCCACAGCTGAGCCGCCCTACAGCTACTGGGGGCACTGGGAGCAGCACAGCTCATTGCAGGGGGCACATGCAGGGTAGAACTGTTCCCTGGGAATGTGCACAGGCTCTCTGGGCTGGCACAAGAGCCTTTGTCCTCCCACCAGAGAGTGTCACAGCTCTCCCCTCACCTCTGTGTGAGGCTGAGCCATGTTGGGCCTTCACCTTGTCCTCGATCAGAAGTTACTTCAGGCCCCCCATGCCACGACAAGGAAGGGCAGTGGAAAGAGTGGGGGCAGATGCACACCCTTCCGTAGTAATTTCTCTTTTTTGGCACAGCTAACAAGTTAAATCCAGAGGTGTCCTTTGAAAAATGGATTTGTAGAGTATTCTTAAAGCTTAACTGAATGCTCACACAGTCCTATACATCTGTATGCAAACTCTGAGATAAGGTGTGCTGACTTAGAAAGGCTATGGAATAGATAAGACATTGTTGAGAGAGAAATGGAACTGGTAACAAGTTTCAAACAATCGCCTTGCAAACAGACGAGGTATTTTGGAGAACTGTGAAAGATGCATTGTAGCAAGACCACATGGGGTAAAATAATAGGTGATTGGTGTTAGAAGTATTAACAGCATTGTGTGGCAGCACCCCCTCATCACCAAATACCTTCCACTGCTTGAAAGCACTTTCTAATTTGCAAGGTCAGGCTGATCATTCTAAATGTCTAGAAAGTATTTTCTCCTCCTGAAGCACAGTATTTTCATTTTGGGTAATGGTGGTCAGAAGCCATCAGACCAACAGCCTTGAATGTCAAGTGTTCTGAGCGTTTGCAAATTTTGGGGATCCCAGATGCAAAGAAATATTCTGCTGTGCAGAGCTAAAAATTATCCCTTCAACTGTGTAACAGCAGTGGAAGGGTTAAATTCAAATAAAAATATATTGTAGTGGAGGATGTGTTGTGGTGCTGCCCAAAGTCCATTGAAGAGGCAGAGTAAAGAAGGACTGGGGGTGTTCCACCCTTCTCCAAAATGTGCTTGAACACTCAGTGCTCAAATTCAAAATAACCTTGTAAATTCAGTAATAGAGGCTAAAAACCAGAATCTGGAAATTTTATTAATATTTTGGGGTTTTTTTCCTGCGCTGGTTAATGCTTAGCCCAGTCTGGGGAAGATAAACATACCAATCTACTGGACTTAACATTTGCAAATAGCCTGGTTTAGGGATTTTGGCCTAGGTTCAAGCATCAAAGATGAATAGTGACTTAAGTGTTTTCTTTTGTGACAGCAAGCTGCCATTTTAGAGACGTTTCAATTACCTAGGTACCTGCAGGCACGTGGTTTTGGGTGGGATGTTCGTACTGACTGGATCCTCATTTCTTTATGTATCATACACCTGTAGCAGGTGTGTGTGAGTAATCCTTCAAGAGAGCTTTATCTTCGGTTGCTGTGATGTGAGTGTGGTGCCTCTCCAGCTTTTCTTTACACTCATATGCAAGCAGCCTTTGTGCAAAGCACAAAGTGAAGCTTCACAGCAGTGTCACTCTGGCCTCTTAGGTTCTGTCACCCCAGGGAATGCAGGTAAAAAGTTTTTAAAAACAGTAAGGAAACATATTTCTGTAAAATATTTACTTTTTAGAACTGGGTAGCTTTTGGCCTGGTGTGGTTGATTGTCTGTGAAATTTCAGTGCTTTATTGGCGCTATTCACTGTACAATTCAGCTCTTTCTTCCTTAACATACCAGAGCAGAGGCAGAAATCTCCTGACCCCATTAAAGTTTCATGTTACTATTTTGATCCTCGTGATTCAGTTTTTAGTATAAAATCCCAGGCCTTGCAGGGAGTTCTTGGCATGTTGGTTCATGTTCCTCTGCCTACCTACCTCTGCCAGCTTGTAGAGCTTTCCTGAAACAAAACAGCTCTACAAAATTTTGGGGGGCAGTCTCTGGACTGACCCTGGGTTACAAAATTGTCTGAAACCAGATTTATTTTTAGGAGAGAAAGCAACAAATGCAAATCTGTTTTAATCACTCCAAGGATCAATTCAGGCTCAATTATATGTCCAGAAACAGCTTTCCTGGAAACACCTTTATCTACAGAGCTCTGGTCCCTGCTACCCTCCCCCAGGCAGTGCCTTTAAACTGGGCAGAAGTGAAATTTTTCTCCCTAGAAAGAGATTTTTTTTTTTTTTGCAAACATTAGTTGCTGGCTGCTGTTGGCTTTGATGCAGGTGTGGCCACTGCTGAGCTGGGTGTGATATTTGGGCACCAAACCCGGTGCTGGCAGCAACTACACAAAAACCTCACTAATGCAGGCGATGGAAGCAGCACCCGTATGCTCTGTGCAGGCTGTTCCCTTCTTTTGGTAGAATTTCCAGGTTTTTGGGCATTTGGCATCATAAGAGCTGGTGCTGGCAGCTGAGCTCCTGGCAAGGATGTGCAACAGCTCTGGAGCTGCCGATGGCAAACTGGAAATGCTTTCCCTGTGCCTGTGGGGGCCAGCGGAACAGCTCCTGTCCAGGACAGCCACGTATTTAATGGCTCTTGGGAGGCTTTGCTGTGAATGTGTGCAGTTAAATCTCAGCCTCATCTGGGCATTAACATTCCCAGCATCCTGCTGTAAGAGGGGACAGGACCCAAGCTCCAAACTGTCTTTATGCTGTAGTGCATTTGCACAAGTGTGCAAAGGTTCAGCTTCATTCCCCGCTCTGATCCCCAGTTATTTCTGATGCTTGATTAGCTTTGTGAAGTTGTGGTTTCCTCTTTGCAAGGTCTGCCATAATCCTGGTGCTCTCCTGGGAGGTGGTGGTCAGTCCAGAGGCCTTTGCTGTTCAAATAAAGCTGGGATAACTTACTGCATGTGCATCACTTTACATTTATCCCCTTTGGTTTTATTTGGCATTTCCTGCTCAATAGTCAGAGCTCTGTAAAGGGCTCTGTTTTCCAGAGGATGCTTCTCTTTACCTGAATTACTGGATATCATTAGCAAAGTGTTCTGTTCCCCTTCTTTTATGCATTCCTTACTCCGGAGCAAGTCTTTTGATACATTGCCTGTAAGAGCAGCTCTGGCACAGTACTGTTGTGCCAAATTCCTCCTGTTGGCATGCAAGCGAAAGTTGCACTTCATTTTTTTTGCCATGACATTACTGGTTTTTGCTGGTTTCCCTAATGCGTGGGTCCCCCCTTGGCCCCATCAGCCTCCTGGGATGTTGCTTTTGCTGTGATTGGGAGAGTTTTGATTTGCCAGTGCAGGCATTTTACAAGCTGCTCCTTTGGCCTGCCGTGTTTATTTTCACCCATGACCTTCCAGAGCTCAGGAACATTTCCATTTGCCTTGTTCATATACAGCCTCAGCTTCACAGAGAATGACTGATTTTAATAATGCCTTTTACCCTGCTGTTTTGGTATGTTGGCTTCCCCTCTGCAACCCGTACTCTGAGCTCCCAAAATTTGTTTGTTTTCCTAGTTTCCATGCCGCCTGCAGGAATTTTGCTCTTTTGATTTCCCACTTGGGTGTTTGTTGTATATATTCTGTATAGGAAACATTCCTGTATGTTGCGCAGAGATACTCCAGAAACACTCCAGTGCAAGAAGAAAATGTGACCTTCCAGAGGAGATGGCCACAGGTTCAGATGTTTCTGGAGTGGCACTGGCAGGATTTAAACCTTGAGGTGCCTGTGTAACTTCCATGGCTGCGGTTTCAGAGTTTAACAGTATAAATATGTTGCATTTGTCAACCCAGCTGGCAGCCTGCTCCATTTGAAAGCCTTTTTGTGTGCTTGTTCAGGTGTATGGATGGGGATGGGCCATGCCTTTGCTTTGGGAGTTTTTGTGGACCTGCAGAAGCTTTGGGGGTATCTTAAGGGTTCGGGGGAGAGAAAAAAAAATAATGTTACAGCAATGCAATGAAGTACAGCAGAGTGTGTTTGCAGGGCAGGAGCTGCTGGAGTGCTTAGCTGAGAGTTGCACCTTTTGAATGTTTATCCCGTTTAAATATATTATGTACTGTGTGGTTATGTAGAAATTACAAAAAATATTATTAATATTGAAAAATAATAATTGTCCAGATGAATTTCTGTGAAGGAGCAGGGATGCAGAGTGCTGATGTTGCTTCTGGGACCACTGGGATACTGGATCAGAAAGCAAAATAATTTATCTCATGAGAAAGTATGTGACTGACAGAGCAAATGTGTTTGCAAACAAAACCTGGAGCTCACCTGATTCCAGTATTTTGGTCTGCAGGAAGTGTTGCTGGGTGTCTTGGTCCCTCATCCAGCATCAAGGTGATTGCCGAGATAACAGAGAATAAATCATGGAGTGCCTTCAATGCTACCATGTCATATTTCTATGTCATATTTCTCAGCATTTTTTTCTGCTGAGCAAACACACACAGTAAGTGTGAGGCTTTAAAGAGTTAACTTTGAGGTCACTTACTTTAAAAAAAGTCCTTGTTCGATGCACATAATCAATATCAATATAAACCAGAATTTTATATCTTTTCCCATGTAAAAATCACAAAAGCTGTCATACTGGCCCTCAAATTTGCTTTGGCAACTCTAACCCAACCCTGTTTTATTAAACAGCTTTCTTTCCTCCTAATATATACAGAAATGTTTGCTGTGTAAACATCTTAACTAGACATCTGCTTTTCCCCAGATATAAAACACAGTTAACTTTTTGCCCTATTCACTGAGGCTGATCAATTTTTTTCTGCTGGCCAGATGAAATAAAATTGGGTTTTGTAGCAGATGCAGCCCAGTTCAGTTTTGCATGACGCAGGTGTTCCCCCAGCTGGGAAGTGTGGAATTGTGCCATTTTGCTGAGAGGATGGGGAGGTTTAGATATGTGAGGGCGTTAAAAATAATTCTCTATGTTAACAGTGGGCTTTATCCCTGGTGGGCTCCATGTGCTCAACAGCTGACTGGGGCAGCAGCTGTTCTATATTTTATTAAGAGACTTATAAAGTTAGAAACACGGATGATCATTCAAAACACAAGCAACTCTTTGCAGCCATGGAAACAGGATTCAACAACAAACTTGCATTTGTGAGCCTTCCAAGAAAAATAATCCCACTGCACTGTGTTCAGGTGGTCCTGGAGAAGTGAATGAACTTGCATTTTGATTTCCTTAAGTTCTGTTTACTCAGTCCCATTTTTTCCCTCTCTTTTCTCCCTGTTTTCTGTTTCTGAGAAGATACTAAACTTTGCATGTGATCCTGATTTAGATTCTTCTCCAACATTGACAGATTTATATGAGAATCCTTCCTGGAGTGTGCTCTTGGTAATCGTCATGGCAGCGGGATACAGAGAAGGCTGAGCAAACACTCTGCTCTCATGTAATTTTTTGTGATTTAAGTGTCCCTTATAATCCAAGTAGCTCTTCAAACTCTTCTTGCATGTTTGATGCATTTCCATACAATTTGCAGGGAACAGGTGAAGCTCTGCTTGCCTAGAGAATTGGAGGACCTGTAGGTTTCCCTCCTAAAAATGTGCAGGTTTTTTGGTGTACAAAAGCTCTCCTTGTTCAGGCTCTGAACCATCTTCTCATTCTGACTATGGGCTCCTTTCAGGCTCAATTATGTACCCCACCCCTACCCAAAACAAAACTAACCACCCCCTGCCAGTTTCTGCATGGTTCAGCTCTGCTCCTGTTTTGGTTTGGAGGGGCTGCTGTTATTCCAGCTCCTGGCTCTCATGGAAGCACTTCCCACACCCAGTGACTGCCTTCAGGCTAAACCAGCCTGCAGAATAGTGACAAATGGCTGGATCTGCACTCCTGAGCTGTGTGACAACCTCTGACTCACTCAGCTTGGGCTCTCAGTGGTCGCTGGACAACTAGATAGTGCAAAAAGACAGGGAGCAGGGCAGCAGGACAGTTCTGTGTAAATAAAATGGATTGAGCTAAGTATCCTCCACAGTGAGGTGTGCAGGACTGTGCAGGCTGAGGATGACTTGGGCACATGAGTGAGGTACAACTGCCTCTGCTGCTCCTGCCCTTTGAGAGGGGTATAAATATTTTTTTTATATAATGATCAGTTTTGGGTTACTTTCAGATGAGCAGAGATTTAAAAGGAAGGCTTAAAAGGACTGTTGGTGAAACTGATATAAAAACTAGTAGAGTAAATCCTTGGGGCAGATCCTGGCAGCTTGGGGACTACAGGGATGATTTGTGGTTCCTTAATTTGCTTCAGGCACCAGCCTGATGCCCTTCAAGTCTAGGGTCTTAAGGAGGCAAAGCCACTTGAACCTCCTCTGGGCAGCTCTCAAGAGAGAACTGCCCATTTTAAACTTAAAAGCACTAACTTATTTTCTTGGAGTGGGCAATGTGGAATTGCACAGCTTGGAAACTAAAAGTTGGTGTAAAAGAACAATGCTGATGTTAGGGGTGGAGGGGGTACAGCTTGTTTGTGAGGACAACCTGTGTTAAGAGAAAAAATTAATTCAAGGATGTGTAGGGGTGAGCATGTGCTGTTTGCCACAGGAACTGCATGGAGGAGCAGGAGGCTGGAGGCATCTTGCTTAATACTTGTGCGGAACGAGGAGCTGCCTTTTAGACCGAGTGGATTTGTAGTAATGAATGGGGAGGAGGGAGCTCACTACAAGCCAAAGTCTGTAGCAGAGACTGTTCAACATGGCAAGCCCCAGTTAAATCCCACTACAGAGCAACTGGATTTGTCCTGGTGAGCCCCTCTCTGTGGGGAGGGATGAGGGGTGCCAGGGGTCTCACCCCACTGCTCCAGGCCCCAAGTAAAGAGAACATGACCCAGCACCAGCACCATTTTCTAGCCTGTGCTGCAGCCACGTGCTCTGAGCCTTTTGGCAGATAAAGGGTTTGTTTAAAGCCACAAATGGCTTCCTGAAGGAATGATCACTGGATCATGGGGTCCCACTCTGCAGTCTGCCTTGGCAGGGTGGATGTGTTGCCCTCAACCACAGTGGTTGTGGCCTGTTCTAAGTTTTGTTCTGAAGTGAACTTTTGCTGTCAGTAAAACTAAATCTCAGTAGGCAGCAGGCTTGTCCTTCTACAGAGGAACTGTGTTTTTAGTCTGCCAAGAACTCATCCTGTATGGGCTGAGATCAGGATCTCTCTGACTGTTCAGACCTCAACAAGACTTTGCCAACTCCCACAGTACGTGACAATAATGGCAGTAGTAACAAACTACCTAAAAATAGACCAAATACAATATGGTAAGAGATCTTTATTAAAAATTTTGTACATCAGAGGATTAACGACTACATTTTAAACAAGAAATAAGATTTTACATACTACAAAAGATGTTATTAGTTCTTCAATTAGAAATAAATTTTATGAACACTGTACATGATACATCTGAGTTGTAAGAGCAAGAACAGGACCGAGTGCCTGAAAAGGATATAACTTAATAAGAAAATGCACTCAATTCTTAGCATACAACATAATATTTCTGGAAAAATAGTATGTTAACTTCAGTCTGAAAATGCTGCATCTCTCTGAGTAGTAACTACCAACAGGGTTCTCATGGGCATTTGTGCCCTGCCTGGGTAATTTCCCATTTGGAGTTTTTTTCTTTGTTAGAGACATTTTCTTTCTGTGGTCGGTTTTTCTTGGAGAGAGCATAATGTTATTCCACGGTATGGTTAACACAATCTGCATACAAAAGCCTGATGCAAAGCATTTCCCACAATGTCACTTTACCTCCAACCCAGATTAGAAAAACCAACTCTGATAGCACGTAAATGTCTACAGAAATAGATTTTTATTTACTGTTACCTTTTGTTACAAAGTAGTTAAAAATAAGAAATATATTTTAGCTTATTAGATAACCATTACTTTGTGTATCATTCGTATACATAATTTTTTTCTTTTTTGAGATTCAGTGTAGCTGCAATAGAATTTAAAATAGAAACAAAATAGAAGATCACTTTTAAATTGCATGACCTATTTGGCTAGGAAGGGTGTGTGAAGTTTTACAGGATAGTATGAACATACAGTTCTCATATAAAAGCATAGTATGTACCTAGTCCAAGGAAGGTAATAAAACAAGATTTAAATCTTTATACAGAAAGTGACAATGCCCATGTTATACTATGGAACACATCTACTAATTTGGAATTACAGATGTAATGTGTGAATAGGAGATATCAACTTACTAAACAAATTCTTTTTAAAAAGAGCAAAATCTATAAATAAAAATAGTAAGTGCTTTCTTTCTGATAATATTCTTTGGCTGCTGTGAGTGCCAGTGGAGGGTTATTGCAAACACTAAAAGGCGTAAGGTCCCACAATGATCGTTAACCTCAGCACCGAGCTCGTGCGGTAATTCAGGCTGTTCACTGTCAGCATCTCCAGGTCCACGATGTGCTCCCTGGGGCCTGTCAGGGACTTCACCAGCACCAGCATCGCGCTCACTGCGCTGGTTTGCTGCAACAACAACACAACAAAGCGCAGCTCAGTCCAACCCACAGCAATTCCCAGTGGCATCTGTGATGCTGTGTCACTACTCTGTGCAGGGCTCTGTTGCAGCACAGGCATGCACCAGGCAAGGATGCTTTTAACACTTCCAAAGGGCTGTGACTAATCTCACACCTGGCTGTGCTGCAGGGGAAACTCCACCTGACTGAGGCCCAGAGGAATAAACTGTGCTGCAAAATCTGTTCCTGGTTATGCTGACTCCCCCAGAGGATGTGGGAAGTGGTAATCTATCCCAGGATGGTCTTTGTTTTAACCCCATCTACCAGCTCTTAAAATAGAGAGAGAATAAGTAAAACAAGAGCCCTAATGTGTTTAACAATGAGGTAGTTTGTTCAGTGGAAGGAAATTCGAAGTCTGTGTCATAACTCATACTCCAGAAGTTATGCTGTCCTTGTAAATGCTGGGAAGTTTCGTTACTGGTGTGTGCCTATTGCTATCCCCCCATCTCGTTCTGCTTCAAAGCTCTTTCCAATGTGGAGTTATGCTGCTGGTTTGTCAAACAGCTTTGTCTTTTCCAGATGATGATAAAAGGGTCAACTCCATCTCTTCCTTCATCTACTACAAATATTTTCTCCCCGTGTCACGTGAGTTGGGTGCACAGATGAATCCAATCCATCTGCTGCATCCAGGAGCCAGCTCAGCATTTTACGACAACAGTAGGAATAACTTCCAAGTAAGCTTTTGTTTACCACAGTCCCCTGGCAGGAATAAACACGTGCTTCCTTATTTAAGGCCTGTGACTTCTTGTTGGGTGGCAACAAGAGATGGGAATTGTTACTCCAAGGGTCAGTCTGAGGGCCACACGGGGTCTAGTCCAACTGGGACCTGCAGTGATCTTGTTTTTATTTCACACAAATATCTGTTTGTATTTTGGGGGTAGTTAGGGGGTTTTGATGTGTAACCTGTAATCCAGTGCTTTCCCCTGGATTTGTTATGTCACAACAAATGATATATTCCTACCTTGGGTAAACATGGTGTAAATGGCAATACCACTTGTCGGATGTACTATCAAAAGCCCATAATCTCCTGACTTGAAGGTAAATAATTAAACATTAAAACCTCCCAATTACTGTATTTCTGATAAAAGATTTTTGTGTTGAATCTGTTTTACTGAGTATAAAGCCACATACGAAGGAAAAATGATTTTCCAGGAATTTATAAATATTATAGAGGTTCAAGAAAATGAGATTTCTTAAAAAAAAAAACCCTTAAAAAGCAGATGTTCTAGACACTTCCATTCATATGTATCTACTTGGATATATCCTATTAACAGGATCCTGCTATCCCAAGTAGTTTGAATTTCCTTGGTTTTTATTATAGGAAATAAAGGTTTAATTATGTCTCAATATAAAACCACTGTAAGTTGGCCTGAGCTTAGCTTGGGATAGGGTACAGGTTTCTAGAATGCTGTTATTGATTTCTTCTTTTGCAAAATGAGAAATGAAATTAAGGTAATTGTACAAGGAGTCTTTCTGTAATTATGTTTTAAATAGATTTATCTAAGGTGTTGGTACAGAGAGGGGAAGGCAGGGAGTTATTTTGTGTGAATCTGACACAGGTGTCTCAGGATTGCTAAATATTCCTGAGTTGAAAGAAACAGTTAGAGTCAGTTTAGGGCTTTCGGGTAGGAAAGTAAAAGGCTTGTAAAAAGCTGCACATTTAGTAAGGAAGCGCCAAGAAGCTGCTGAACTTTGGGGTGTTGTAGAAGCCTTATGGGGACATTTGGGGTTGTCACAAGGATGGGGCAGTGTGGAGGCAGGGTCTGAGTGCCCCCAATACTCACCCTCAAGTAGAACTCTCCGTTCTCATTGCCAGACTTGATCCTGAAGGTGTTGATGGTATTGGGGTAGATGGTGGTGGCCTGGATCTGGAAGATGTCGGAGGGCACGGTCCTGTCAGAGCGGATGCTCATGTACTTGTACACCACCGAGTAGGGCAGCTCCCGGCAAATGGCGTTGGACACCGGGCACACACAGCGGCTGCCACACAAACAGGGGTAAGAGCACAGGAAAAGACATTAAAATACCACTTTCTGCTTCATTCCATCGTCTCCCCTCTTGAGGATGGCCTAAAACCACAAGATTTAATTTTCCCTTACTTCTCTGAGGTAAGGATGTAGGGCTCTTGGCAAGGATTTCTGGGGTAACAACGGAACCCTCCATGGTAATTCCAGCAGATTTCGTCCTCTCTGCATTCATTACTGGTCTCACACTCATTTATATCTAGGAGGAAGGAGGAGGGACTGTCAAAGCAGATGGAAATGGGGTTGCTAAAAAGGTACTACAGAAAAACCTGCTTGTCTGTTGAAACCCATCAGCTTTCCATGTTTTTGTCCTTGTCTTGTTTCCTGGGTCCCAGCTAAAAAGGGTTTCTCTTTGCAGAAGTGGAATAAACTTGCGTATTGGGTGTTAGGCATGACTGAATGTTTTTAGATGACTGGAGATGCACATTAATCATATATAATGCAACTGTGGAAATACTGTCAAGTTAATAATTAACAAAGAACGATTTTACAGCAGAAGGTGTCCTAGAGACAGAGGAAAAAGGTCTCAAGTAAGAATTGTGATTACCTGCCTTTTGCAGCTTCTCAGTTGTTATAACTTTGGTTTCATGGTCTAAGGTGCTTCATTAATGGCTACGTTTTCACCAAAATAGTTTTAGAAGGAATAGTGAAAACTCGTTTATTGTGCAAAGTAGCGCTTCTTCTTTTGCCTGGGAAAAGAACCCTGAAGGGAGGTGAGGACTGTGAGCTTTGCACTGTATTAATGCTCTATTTCCTGTCACTGCCAGAGCCCCTCTGTCTACCCACATGGTCTCCTGAAATTCACACAGGCACAGAAAGGCTTTGTCCAAATGTAATCTCTTGGAAGGCACAAACAGGTTTTTAGACGCTTAAATCAACCATCCTGCAATGCTCAGTGTCAGCTGCTGCTCTTCAGAAGTGAAAGAAGTTAATTGGGATTTTGTAAGACAAAATACTGATAAAGAAGAGTTATTTTCACGTTTTCTGCCCCTAATTATCACACCTCTTGATTTCTAAAAATGCATACTGTTAAGTCAGGTTCTGCATTACAGAAGCCATAGTTCTTGCACTTAATATATTGTTCTACAGTATTCTCTAATAAGATGCAGAGACTTTTAGCGCCAATGAGAAAAAACCACAAACTTGAAAATCCTGGCATGTGGTGGCACCTGGCCAGAACATTTATTTTTCTACACACTAATTATCTAAGCTGCTGAAGGCTTGCATTTTTTTTCTCCTGTTATCAGAAGAAACATACCTTTAATTTCTACTGTGACTGGATTAAGAAATCTCTCTGAAAAGAAACATGATATAGAGCCATGTTTCATGTCTTTAAAAAATGACCTGAATTTATTCAGGAAGGTTTATCTCAAATTTAGAGCCACTACCTTGACATTCAAGACAACTTTTACCTGCGGGTTGCAAAAACTGAAATTTGTCCTAGGAATCCAATGGACTTGGAGTTTGAACGGAAGGATTCAAATGAGATTAGAAGATATTTTATGATTCATCAAGTGCTTTATCAACATTTCTTCTGGTATCAACACAGTAATCCTGTCATGCAATACAACCATTTACTCGCAATCTTCTGTAGCCTTGCCTGAAGTGGTGTAAATAATGCAGGGCTGAGCCTGACAAGAGGAGGGCACTTACCTTGGCATGTCCTGCCTCCTACTACCTGGTATCCTTCGGGACACACACAGGAGAACTTCCCTGGCTCATTGACACACTGGTACTGACATATGTAACTTGAGGTTCTGCATTCATCAGTGTCTGCAGAGAGCAAAAGAGCTTTGTGTTATTGGCTTTTAAAGTTTACCTTGTTACAGAACTAAATATAATAGCTAAATGCTTGGGGACAAAAAAAAAAAAATTCTAAAAAGAATTATCCAAGACCTGAAATGTGCTTCTTAATACCTTGAGAATGGAAGGGTGAGCTCTGCTGGGATGTTTTTAGTAATCCTCCAAAAGAAGAATTTTGGACTTGAAGAAGCAGAAGCTAAATTAGACTTCAGAACAGGTTTGGGAAAATAACTCTTGAAATTGTGTATACTTGCAGTATTCCAAAATGTGATGACTTTGAGGAAAAACCCCACAGCCGTGAGACTAGTTAGTAAGGCAAAAATGTTGCCTTTGTACTTGTGCCCTACAGCACAAGTACACTACTCCATGTGCCCTCATGGAGTAACTCTCTGGGAAAGAGGAAAAGGTCTTTTTTTGTGTCCTAATAATAATCAGTGGATACCATTCTCCTGCATTTTTATCCTTGTGTATCCATCAGTCCCTCATGAGGGAAGCCTGTTGTGAAACAGAACTGAACAGTGTATGCCATCACCAGGAAATTAATTTAAACCCATCAAGAGGAGGGCTTGGCTTGGAAAGCACAAAGTTCCCTCCTCCTACCTCTGAGCTGATCCCAGCTTTTGGGCTGGGGTCAGGGATATCCTTGGAGGCTGCATACTTGCTGTTCCCTGTTCTGTTCAAATAGGATTAGTTTAAGCAGCTTGGCTTAGCAGAGGGAGCATCTGTAACAGCTCTTCAGCTTGCTGGGGAGGGCAGTGGTGAAGCAGGGACCTCTCTGGCTCCAAGGCTGGTAGAAAGGATGTGGGCTCTAAAGGTGAAGTCATCATGTCTCCAAAAGGAGATTAGGGCACCCCTGTGGAGCCTCTGGCAGAGGAAATAAAATGTTGATTGTATAATCATCAGAAGACATGCTGTTTGTGTACACAGGCTGCAAAGCACCTCAAAAGCACACTTGTTGCTCCCATAAAATCAGAAATTGGAGGTTTTGTTTTCAGAAGAGCCTAACAACACAAAAAAATCCCCTTGTTTTTAGTGTGCATTCCTTTCCGATTCATTTAATGGTCATCAGCATTAGACCACCCACAATTCCAGGGAGTTTGAGCAATCAGGGTTCAGAAACCTCTTTCTTCCCACTTGGGATCTGAAGTGCAGTAATCTCTGTACTGTTTTGCACTTGCTACAGAGACCCATTCCTACCTGTACCCAAAAGCAGCTGCAGCTACTCAGGTGTGAATTAGCTCCCTTTGTACCATAAAAAATAAATATCTTAAGGATTTTGGCTACAAACTCTACCCACAGAGTGTCTCCACTTCAATTCTGTCCCTTAGTTCACAGAAAGGCTTTCTGGGAAAACAAAAACAAACAAACAAAAAATTGTTTTTCTAAGATAAAAAAATAGCCTCACCTTCACAGTTGATTCTGTCACTGCTTAGCTCAAAGCCTGGATTACACTGGCAGATGAAAGAACCCAGGATATTGTAGCACTGCTGTGCACATGGGTTGTTGGCATCACATTCGTTTATGTCTGAAAGGAAAAATCAGATATTTATCTTGTGTAGGTGGTAATTAGGCTTGGTGGATTAGTCCTTAGGCTGGGCCTGTTGCTCAGCAAAAGCTCAGTTGGCTCAATAAATGTAGATCTGCAGTTGCTGGAGCAATGTTAGACCTGTGCTTTACATTCTCTGTAAAAACCAGTATTTTTCCAGGAATGAGTTATTCTAATGTGTAATGAATTCTCCAAAAAATGTTTAATGTGGCTATTAAACTCCACATTCCAGCACCTTTTTTTTTCAGGTATGAAATGCCAAGTCTCTATAAATAATTGATATAAGGAACACATTCTGATAAGACCTCTCAGCATGCAGTGGTTAAGATTTATTTGAGCTATTAATTACTCTGAAAATTTGTTCTTTTAAATTCCATTGCAATTATAACATGAGCCTTTGAGGCCAGTAGAGTTCTGTGGAGCCCTAAGGCCTAGACCATATTGGGGGAAAGTATTCTTCTGTGCTACATTTTGCATGGTGTTGCCCATCCCAAGAACATTTTGAGGACACTGGTATGAGAAGAGAAGCAATTTTTAATGAGAAGTTTATATAAGTCTAATCACCTCTGGAATCTATAGCCCTTGTTTGGCACAGACTGTTGACCAACTGCTGCTCCTGTCAGTCTGTAGAATTTAGTGTTTTCCCTTTTACTTCCATCCTGCATGTTTTCCATTCATGTTTGTGTTTATCAGATATCTCCATAAGTAGAGAGCTGTGCTTGGAAAAAAACTTTTGAGTTCATGCCTTATAAATGTCAGCAACACTGTAAATTTACAGATACACCTAAAAACTGACAAAGATGAGGCACTCAGAAAAATGAAAACAATGAAGAGGATATAAATTCTCTGCATAATGAACCTCCTAGTCCTGAAAATGAATGATAATAGGGGAAAACTCATAGCAATGTCTTTTTCTTCCTCTGAGTTCATTTCTGGCAACAGTGCAAAGGATGTACATCATTCCTCCTCCAATACTACCAGGAGGAATAAATTAGGTGGCCAAAGCCCCAGATCTGTTCATTTTCCATGAAATATTGACCCATTTTCAATATAAGCAGAAGCTGTGACACAAATGTAATGTGTAAATGTACAGCTGTCAAGTGTTGCTGTGGCAGATGTGAGAATTTATCTTGATGTAGCAACCATGCATTTATAAATCTTCTCCTTAAGCTTTCCTCCCCTTTATCTGGTAGAAATGTTCCTGATGAGGCTGGGAGGCTGGAATGACAGGGAAGGGATGTTTGGTGAAGTGCTGAAAGAATCCACCTTCAATTTGAGCCATGGAAAGGCACAAATAAGTGACTTTTGTCACGTGGTTCAGTTGTGTCCATGGGCAATTTTTAAAATCCTATTATTTGTGAGAACCAAGCCATTCCTGTCTTAGCTCAGAGCTGTGCAGTGGGCCAGGGTGCTTGATGAGGTTCAGCAATGCTTGGAAGGGATGGTGGAAGCTGAAAAACGCAGCCTGATTTTTCTATGTATATAATACAGATTATGTACACACAAATTGCATCTATAAAGAACTGACCATCTCCATCATCAGTCTCTTGATTTTATAGCCATTCTCTCTGTACTTCTGCGGATAGAGTTACCTTTTATTATTATTCTCATCCTTCTAGAAGAAATGTTATGATTTCAAACTTAACATCATTCCTAAAGTTTTACTGTGCAGCTTCCCTTAGTGTTTCATTTCTAAGGGCAACATCACAGCTGAAAGATCACTCTTAGTGACCCTTGTTTCAATCTTTAACTTTTTCTAGATATTCAAATGTCACCTAAATACTTTCTTTACCATGTGCTGAGGCTAATTACCCTTAACTGCAAAGACATAGTATTGATTCCCTGTTCTGGCCTTTCTTGTGTGAACTGGGAATAATATCAGGAAAGCCAATAATAAAGCAGAACTGAAAGAATAATTAAATCTAGGATTAAATACTGAATATGAGGCTTTAGATGTTCCTTGGAAACCTGCTATGCCAAAAAAATAGCAGATGTTCAAGAAAGGTCTACATTTTTCTCCAACCCTCCTGTAATTCTCAGATCACCTGCAGAGGAGCCTCTCAGTGCAGTTGCTGTTTATTTCCTCTCAGTTAGCACCTTGGCAGTTGTGTGCTGATGTCTGTGTGTCTGGGGAGCTGCTGAGGAGTCCTTACCTACGCAGGTGTGGTTGTTGGATGCCAGCTGGAAGCCAGCGTTGCACTGGCAGTAGTAGGAGCCGGGGGTGTTCACGCAGCGGTGGTGGCAGTACGGGGGCAGCGTGCACTCGTCGATGTCTGGGGCACCAAAAAACACCAGTTAGTTTACATGGAAGCACAGCACTTCCCTGCTGCTCTTTCCTGTCCAAGGAAAGTTAATTGCACTTGATTAAAAGCAGGAGGAAAGCTTATGTGAGCTGGAGACTGCTTCTATGGATATTACAAGATACACTTCAACTTTTCCTGTGACTATTTTATAACAAGCTTTTATGCTCCTCATCTTCACTGTGCATTCCATTTTTATTGCCTCAGTCCTGCAGTAGTGCTTGGTCTGGTTTATTTTGTGTAGGTAAAACTTGTGTAGGTAAAAGCTGTGTTTTGTCCAGCTTTCCCTGATCCCTCATGATCAGACACAATGCTGACCAATACAGCAAATGTGGTTTGGAGCTCATTTTCCCAAAAACTCGCATGTAGCACTCCTGGCACGTACTCAATCTTTTCAGCTCCATTAGGAAGAGTCCAGATTTTATGTGCAACTACAGGGGAATGGCAAGGATAGAGAATTAATGGCCCTGAAAAGGAAACAGGTGGTTGTGCTTCCACAGGGATCCCCAAACCCTGCCTTGCTCCCCAAGGGTTTCCCATTGCTCCCATTCCCCTGGCTGCCTGTCCTGGATACCTTCCCACCCAGCAGCACCACACCTGGCTGTGCCTCTTGGCCACTCAGAGCCTTCCATAGGCTCTCCTTGCAGGTTAGCCCTGCTTTTGAGGTGGAGCAGTCTGTCTTTCCAAGAGTCAGCATTCCTGGTGTGCATCAGGGCAGGGCTTTCACCTGCCAGCCACAGAAAACATGCACCACCCCATTCCCTTAGCCCTCTGCATTTTAAAAGACTTCCCTGGAGCCTGGAGGGGAGAGTGGCTCTGGTTTTGCCTGAAAAACATCTTTAATTATTCTGTTATCATGTGTGTGTAAGTGTGTGTGTGCGTGTGTGTGTGTGTGTGTGTGTGTGTGTGCAGTGGCTGCCGTGAGCTGTGGCCTGCTGGAGCTTGGTAAAGAAATCCACTGCCGTGCTCCAGGATTGTACACAATGGGACATTTCAAAGGATCAACACTCACACAAATCAGACCAGTATTCACTGGAACAAAGAAAGGCACTTCCCACATCCATGCCAGATCTTGAGTTTCCTACCTCCAGCTGTTTCCACCATAGATGTGTTTAAAAAGAGGCCAAGACTTCTTTTTTTTTTTTTTTTTAATAATGAGGAAAGTGTTTGTTTTAATATCAAGTGAAAAAATAATCTTTAGAAGTTAACCCTTTCTTTGTCAAATTTAGGGCTGAACTTAGTGGAGTGTTTTGGATGATTCTGAATGAAAAGTCTTATGCTGGAAAATTCCTCGCTATTCATACAGTAGCAATTGTCACTGTAACTCTTGTTGCAGAGAGAAGTTTGGAAGTGGAAATGGAATAAACTAAGGAGGCACAGTAGATTTCCTGCCTTGACTTTTACAGGACTAAGCTCTTTTAAGTAACTTTAAAAAATAGGATTATACATATGAGCAATACTTTAGTACATTTATACACATAAATGCTTTCAGGATCTGGCTCTTATTTAGTGGGAATTTTCCTTGTGGGATTAGGCACATCAGCTCTGGGCAGATCTAAGGGCTGAGATTCATCTGATCAATTGGGCCAAATCTGTTTGAAGTGACGATGGAAAACAATTCATTCTCTCTGCAGTCATGCATTTCAGAAAAGACTCATTTGGCGATATATGAACAAGCAAATTTAAAAAAAAATGAAAAAAAGTCAGAAATTGTTAGTGAATTTAGATTAAAATCAACCAATTGTTAATAATGTGTCCTTTTTTTCTCCCTCTACCTTCAAGCCAAAATAGTCTGGAAAAATTTCTTTCAAATTTGAGAAACATTTCCTCCCATATGGAGAACCTCTATCAAGATCTGGCCCCAAGAACACTTTCTGGCCAAGCTGTTATAAAATCCCCAAAGACAGGCTTTATTCTGAAATGCTGACAAGTACTAACTGTTGGGATATACTTGTAATTTAGGTCAGTGTGTAATATGTAACACAGGTGTTATTCTTGGTTTTGACCTAAATAGGAGAAGGGAAATTTCACTTTCCAGACATCTTCATGGATAGATTTAGATGCATAAATGCATTCATATTTAGGTATAAGGGTCTAGGACTCTCATTTCTTCTCAGTTCTGTCCTGTTTTCCAGTGAGGCTTTCATTTAGGACCATGGGTCTTGATATCAGAAGTGCTGTTGCATGGCAGTAATATAATTTACCTGCTATATAAAAAATACAAATAAACCCCCGATATTAAAAAAAAAAAAAATCCATGACCCTCCAAAACTATTCCTCTACCTACATTCCAAATTAGTTATCCTACTCCTGCAGAAAGAACTGAGAAAAATCAGATACACTTGTGTTTATTCCAATTTGACAGTTCAGGACCTGATCTACATCTCTTAGGAAAGAGGTAAGAATTTTTGGGTTGATTTCTACAGCCCTTGGACTGGAATCCTGAAGAAAGAGCCATGCCCAGAAATTGAAGTTATTCTAGGTGTCTACTAAAATCTCCTCAGTTTCTTACCTATGGCCTTAGCAAAGCTTTCCAAAAAGATGAAGACTAAAATTTTTTAAATTCTTACATACTTTGAAATGCAGGATCCATGAAAGAGGAAAACCTAGAGTTCTGTTGAGGAAAATCTCCAACCCCAAACCCTCTTTTCCTAAGCTGCATAAAACCGGTGCAGTGTCTTAGAAGAGGCTGTCTTGAATATCACCTCCTGATGTGTAGATGTGACTCTCTTCCTTCATAGTTGTTTTATTATCTGACAAACACAAGGCTTAAGGCTGGAGTGCCTCTAGAAGCAATTTATCCATTGAAATGGTGATTAAAGAGGTGTGAAATGCAGGCTGAAGGAACAGGGTGGTGGCACTTTGGCATGATGTCCCCACCTGAGGATGGGACAGGAGAGACGCAGTGTTTGCCCTGAACTTGGATTTAATTCCATGCCATGCTTGTAAGGTGCCTCCCAAGGGTGCCAATAGCTTATCTTGGCACGGAGAACAAAGCTTCTAGGTTTTAGAGGCTGCAGCTCTCCTGTACCTGCATTCAGAGTTTCCATCTCTTTCATTGGTGCCCATAAAGCCGAGCCCTGGAGCAGGGCTTGGGTAGGGAGTGCTGTGTCCCACAGACCCAGAGTTGAATCTCAGGGGAAAGATATGCTTTGCTGCCACTGGGGACTCGTGGCAGTATCTGGAACACTGGACAATGTCCCAACACAAACAATCACACAATGGGGAACTATTAGCAAAACTCAGCTTGTGAACTCCAAGTGTTGATTATCCTTAAAATAGCTCCTTGTCCCATGTTTTAGTTATTAATTATTGCGGTAAAATGACTTTTCCAATATATTCCAAAGTGAGACATCTGTTTCACACCACACATACCCATCTGCTCTATGACCACTATAAAGTTTGATACTGTAGATACTGAAAGAAAACCATTGAATGGAAAGCAACACCTACCAACACACTGGTCCCCTCGTTTCTGGTAGCCTGGAGGGCACTGGCAGCTGAAGGACCCTCTTAAATTGACACACACTTGGTCAGCTCTACAATTGTGGGTTCCAGTTGCACATTCATCTATATCTTTACAAAAATGAAAACAAGTGCAATATTAGTCATTACATTTACTTAAGGTATTTAGCCTGTGGAAATGCTTTACACATCTTCAAGCTACCCATAAATGCAGACAGAAAAGTTCAAATACACTCCCAAGATGTCATCTCAATACTTGTTGCTATCAGAAATCTCATAATGTTTAGATTCTTGTAAACTGCTTTCATAGATTTTTTTCAGATATGGTTATTTTAAACATTTGTTTGTCGAATATCATCAATATTTTAGTCTAGAATTTTCTGTAAACTTCTTGCAGCTTCATTATATTTGAATCATTTGCCTGTTTTGTTTTGCTTCATGCTTTTTCCCACACTGGTTGGATGTTTCATGTTGAATTACTCCAGAAAATTTCAGCAAATGTAGTTCAGTTCTTTCTCAAGAAGGAGAGGAGTTAGAAATATATGGTTTTGCTGGTACTAAAAGGACTCTGCTGATCTCTTGCATGGTTCCTGTGTTCCATGCTTTGGACAGGGACTTGGACCTTGGTATGCGGTGGCCTTCTCATCAGGAAGATATCGGCCTCTTGTCATTCCCATGAAAATTCCCCTAATTCAGTCAATCTGTTGGAGTTTCTGGAAACAGTTTACACATGTTTGTATTTGCGGAGTACAGATAAAACTGCAAGTTCCAGCCCGATACTTTTCAGAGTAATTCAGGCAGTTTTTAGTTTGCACTCAAGGCAGGTTTATACAAGTATAAAAACAGCATTTTCATTTTGCCTGCTCATTATGACTGCTGGAGGTACTTAATTATAATTAAACTGCATGTGCTGACAAATGAATTACAATTTGCTTTCTCATCTGAACATTCAAAATGTTGGAGAGCTTTTTTTGTAACATGACACAGTACAGTGAGATGACTTTTTAATTTTGGCATCGTACACAATTTGGAGACTCTAGGCTGAATAAACAAATTCCTTAAAACTTATGATCTCTAGTTTACAAATCTCAGCTGACCTCTCTATTTGTATAGGCACTGGGAATGTTAGAACATCACCAGTGGCAGATTCTGGGTGGTGCTTTGGAAAAAATGATGGATTCTTTCTCATAACAAATGAAAACAATTTCTACCACAAGATTCAATAAAAAATAAACCATCAACAGTTTGAATTAATTCCCAACATTTACCCTTTCCCCAAATGTCCAAATATTTTACATATATCTTCTCTTTATTCGACAGGGAATCTAAAGGCCTTTTATGTTGGGCTGGTCTTTGCATTTCTGCACAGCGTCAGTGCTGAAGCTGCTGTCACTGTTGTGTCCTGACACTGAAAAGCACATTCCCAGGTGTGAAGACTTCTGGGGGTTACAACTGGCTACCTCCTGCCACCCCAACATCAGGCAGCTCAAGGCAAGTCTTCACAGGGACCTTGTGAGCTTTGTACTCCTGGTTCCTACAAAAGCTGGAAATAAAGTACTTGTACAATTCCAATACTCTTTGTTGCAGACTGTGCTGGAACAAAGAAAGTTTATTTGATCTTTAGGAGCTTCATATATCAGTAAACATGAGTTGCCTTTTAAGGTGGATTAGTTAAAATGCATTGAATAATAAGCTACTCCAGCTAAAATGATTCATAGATTTACTAATGCACTCATGGTCTTTGCCTGTTCCTGATGTTAAGTTCAGCTGGACAGAAAAACAATTATTCCCAATTACTGCCTGCTCGCTGTCTCCCAATCTGGAAACCCTTGGATGATTTTGCTGTTCTGGCCAAGACCTGGGTTTGTAAAAGGTGAGAAGTGAGGGTGGGCAGGAGAGCAGCCCCCTGCTTTCCCTAGGGAAGGGTGGTAAGGTTGCCATGCTTGGAGTGGGTCTTCTACCACCTGTGCAGGGAAATCAGTGCTGGTAGAGCAAGGCTGGTGGCCTAAAGGTTGTGTTTGAGGGAAACACGGTGGGAGGAGAACAACAGGCACCTGGAAAGGTTTCAGTGCTGTCATCTCCAGTATTGCAGTAGTTACAGATGTGTCTTACTGTTGTGACTGATACAGGGGTGAGGAAGGTGAGGAAGTGAGCAAAGATTTTTGTGCTGAAAGCAGTGTCAAATGTGGACTGTGATGGTGCAATCCCAGAGCAGGCAAGCCCTCGTGGAGTATGGGAAGCAGCATTGGTGGATTTAGCAGTGATGCTGCAGCTCTGCCTGTGAGTGAGGCCAGAGAGGAGGCTCCAGCTCACTGGATCCAGATCACTGTCCACTACAGAAACAGTCTGTTTCCTAACTGTCCAGAGAGTTAATGGAGGGGTGTGGGAGTCATCAGAAGGAAGCAATAGCAACATTGGAGTTTTCTTGGCATGTGGCAGAGCAGCTCCATTTCTCTCTGAGGTGGTAGAGGCAGAGTTATTTACCAATGCACACCTACTTCTCTGCCCATGGGAAATGGCACCATCCAACACTGGGGACTGGGGGACAATTTGAGATTCCCACTATGTGTTTGTGGCTCTTGAGTGGGTAGATTGTCTATCCACAGTTTTTCAGGGTCTCACCAAACTCAAGTTTCCATATTGTTTTCCCACATATGTTCCTCCTGTAGGGAAATCATTCACTCCCAGGTCTTCATTCCGTTATTATAAGGACTTGTTTTTCCAGTTGAAATCAGACTTTTCCAATCCATGAGATTCCTAGATTTACCATGATTCTCACAGTGCCCTCTGACCTGACAGTGATTTTGAGGTTCCATCAAATCCTGCTTTTAGCCTGTATCAAACGTGGGAATGAGATGGGAGTTACACGAAGCACATATTCTTCCCTAAATCCTACCACCACATTCCATTTGATATTTCTTGACAAAATCCCTGGGCTTAAGTGTGAACAGTAAATGAGGCACTGGGAATCCAAGCTCTTGGTTTCTGCGTGGTCCAGACACCCATGGCCATGATTTGGCCTCTGAGAAGACACTGCAGTCTGAGGCAAGGGTGTGATACAGGAACATCACAGAGCTCACCAGCTCTAATCCTGAGAGCAAGATAAATTTATCTGACCTTTCCACTCCAGCATGAATGTTTAATAATGTGTTACATGCATGTGTATTTATAATAATTAAAAAAATTAAAACAAGGCTCTCCACTGCACACACTTGTCCCTCTGGGGAGAGGGTGAGAGAACAAACATGTGACAGATGTTTGTCATGTTGCTTAATGCACTACTGGAAAGCACTCAAGATACCACAGTGATGAGTGCAGTATAAAAAACAGATCTAGAAAGAAAATATGGGGCTTTTACAAGCTCATTCTTGAGCATCTTTCCTCTACATCCTCTTTTCCAAATTTAGTGTCATCGTGATAAAGTTCATCTCCAGAACTGTTTCAGCAGCTCATTCCATAGCTGAGGCTTCTGTCTTAAGCAAACACCTTGCCTGATAAGAAAACACCTGAAAACACTCCCAAATCACTCCTCATCAACTTGGTTTAAATTTCATTTCTAGATGTTGTACAAGCATTTGTTTGTCCAGGTAAGCCATATAAATTACACCAGTAACTACTAACGAAAGTGATCTGCTCTTTCTTTTTTTCTTTATATTTTCCAATCTCAGCTAACGTTTCTAAAGGTTGTGCTGTTCATTGTACACATAAACAAGGGCTGTAAGTTTGTATTAGGTAGTTAAAAAACCTGAATGGTGTTTGATTATTGATGAATGCAACCTGTGAAATATAGATTAGTTCTTAAACTCTTTGTTTCTGAGTCTGATCAATGAGTTACTCAGATTTTTATTCCCAGACAGTTTTCCTCTGGACAGTTGCATCCTGTGTAGGTGGAAAATTCCTTTGAAATGGTCTGGGGGTCTTTAACAATCCTTTTGCAGATCAATCTTACTTGAAAATGGAGCTGGGTTATCTTCAGTGTCTTGTAGTAACTGAACTCAGATAATTATGTAGTCTTTCAGTAGGCCACTCAAAATCAAACTTTTATTAAGGGATTTATTTGCACTTTGGTTAGAAAAAATATTTGCAAAATGGGTTTGGATTGAGTACTTTGGGTTTGGATCGAGTACTTTAATTTCTGTCTGTTTCTTGTAAGTATTACATCCAGAATACTTCACGGAAAGGATGTGACAAAGCACAGAATTCAGGTTCTCTGAACACTTGAATTCAGATCCATTAAGTATCATGACAGTCTTTAATCACACTCTGTTTTTCCTGCTTGCTTGTGCTTGGTCAGATCTTGCTATGCCCAGAATAGGTTGGGTGGTATGTGCCTCTATCGAGTTGCTGTATAAAATCCTTAAATTAAAGTCAAGGTCAGAGTCTAAGGAGAAGTGGGGCAGAAACATAACAATTAAGAACACCATGTCTCAATTAAATGACGTGTGAGTTTCATTGCTCTTCCAGAAATATGGATGGAAGTCCTTAACTGCGCTGTGGTAAATAGGGGGGCCTTCAGACCCCAGTGACTCACCCTGATGTAAATATTGCCCTTTGCAGCAGTTTCTGGGGCTGTTCTAGAAAGTTGTTTTTGGAAGGCTTTGCCATCCATAACTCTCTGCAAGTTAAGAGAATGCTCTGAGTTACACAGCCAAGTGGTTTGAGGTTTGCAGGGTGCTACAGCCATAGTGTGAGAACCACGGAGGGCAGCAGAGCTTGCTCCTGTATTCCTTCAAAATATAAATCAACTTGCATTTCATAGTTTTAATTCCACAAGCCTCACTAATGGCTGTACCCAGTGATTCCCTCATTTTCCAAAAATGTGCCCGCACTGACTCTTGAAGTGATTTACACGATTCTGTCCCTCCACTGCTGACTTTGGCAGCCTGCTCTGTACTTCAACCCCAGTTGTGTACAAAAATTTTGTCTGACCTGCTTTTTAGCTATGGCTTTCCTAACCCTCATGTATGGATCCCTCTTTTAGAGGTAATTTTTCTGCTTCTTTCCTGCACTCCATTCTCTCAGGCTCTTATCTAGATCCTTAAAATTTTCTTGCTAGTCTCTCTTTCTGAGCTACAACCCTGGCTCCAGTCACTTCCTGCTGTGACTCACTTTTCCCAAACCCCCTGACTCATGCTGCTCACTCACTTATGCAACAGCTTAATCTCTGCAATTTGCTTCATATCATTAGAAGCAGCACAAAAAAACAGGAGATGCATTTCACCAGGGCTTCTGACTTTTAGAGAAGAAATGCTATCCACATCCACCTGCATCTTATTTAAAGTACTTGAAGCTTTCCACCTCCTTTCTACCTCCTTTCCAGGACATACCTGTATGTTGTGCTCAGAGCTGGAGAAACATTTTCTTAACTAACTCAAGCATGTCTTGTTCCTGTGACTGAAGTGTTCAGCTTGTTGCTACTCAGTGGCTCTCAAAATATTGCAATATATTACAGCATCTTCTTGCTCTCTCTGTACATCCACCTCTGTCCAAACAAAATGTTTCCAGGTTGCTTTTCTCTATCCTGGTCCATAGCAATCTTAATATTCTACCACATAAAGAGAGAAGGCTCTTAAAAATTTTATGGTATTGAAATTCATATTTCTGCTCCCCACCAAGAAGCACCGGTGGAGCAGCTTCTGAATGGTTCACAGAAATCCCAATCCATGATGGTCCCAGCGATGTCAGTGTTGCACTTGTCATGGACTGCAGTGAACCTGTTCTCCATTTGTTTTGAATGTAAACCATAAATATTTTACTTAATGGGTTTAAATTTTTTGGAGTTCTCAGTGAGAGGGAGGCCAGAAAATGACTTGGTCTGTTTTTCTAATGGATTCCTCTGAAGAGCAAACATCAGCTCCCACGTCAGAGATGGCACCACAGTCTGATATCAGACACACAATGATCTGCACAGTGCTGCAGCATCACTGGCAATTTACTTAACCTCAGGGTTGAGTCAAAACTTTCCCTTTCTGCCCACTTCATTAACTTTCCTCCTGTTTTTAAGATGTTTTATACTGGCATCTTTCAGAAAGAACTACCTGAAGATAACATACTTGGAGAAATTAGACCTCTGCAGTTCATCCATGAGTATGGGCTTTTTAATTTGACCAAATTAAGTATTCTGTCTCTTATTTATGTTTCTCATATTGTTCTTGCAACTGAAGCCAAGCTCACTGCTATGTCGTTTCCTGGATCCTCCCTGATCCTTTCTTACACATAGGAACAACATTAGCAACCTCCAAATTCCCTGGTTCCCTCCTCAGCCTTAGCAAGCTATCAACAATTTCTGTCAAAGGCTTTTCTATTTCCCTTGCTACTTCCTTCAAAATTTGTGATGTTATTCATCTGGGCTGGATGCCCAGACAGCTTTTAACTCTTTGGTGTTGGGAGGCTGTGCTTTGTGATGGTAGAGCCCAGCATAAAGTCTGTTATATAACATCAGGGAAGGAGGCAGCAGGAGATGAAACATCTGGAGAAATTTCCCATTCCTGGAGTGGCAAAACCTGCTAATGCAGAGACCTTCACTCCAAGTGCTGTCACTGTCCAGTGCTGTCATGAAGGACCCCCTCTAATTCTGCAAAGCTCTGCAGAAGCCCAAAGCCTCCTCCTTTTTGGTTAATTTTTCCCTTTTAAAATTTCCTTTGCCCTTTCATGTGAGATATATTGGCCTGATTGCCCTGGTAACAAGTTTTCACAGTTGAGCGAAGGTAACCTGCACAAATACTTGTTTGCACAGGAAAAAGAGATTTGAGAGCCAAGACCTACATTTAAGCAAATAGGTGAGGTAGAATATTTAAATTAATGAGATTTTCCTGAAAAACGGCATGACTCCTTTGGTGTGCTGAAACGTTTCGCCTCTCCAGTTTGAGAGTGCAGCAAAGCAAGTTCCTTGTGGATTCATCTCTTACTGCTTCTGGATGTCATGACAGAACACAGAAGAAGCAAAGTATTGATGTGGTAAATGTGCAAAAAGAGAACTGAATGCCCCACAACTCCTGGTGTGATTTTTGTATTTGGACTGCAAAAGTGTGAGCAACCTCTGTGAATTTCAGCAAGTAACCTAAGCATGGTGATTCCAGGAATGGGAAGGTACAGAAAAAGCATTCTTCTATTAACAGAGCAGCATTAACAAGCTGTTGTAAGTGAGCCTGCCCTGCAGTTTTCTGTCACAATTATCTATTGTCTCTGGTATGTCCAAAGTAAATTGACTTATCACACAGAACAGCTCAATAAAGGAGTGAGCCATAGCTTTCAGCACTAGAACATCACCCACATGCTTGCCAGTGGCAGGCAGCTGAGAAAGGAAAAAAAAAACTAATGAAGGTTTGAATTGATGCATTTGAAAATGCATTTCTTTCTTTCTCCTGCTATTTCCCTCTGTGTGAGATGCTCCTTCCCTCTCCAGCACACACCAAGCACTCTGGGAGGTGCATTGCACATGGGAAATGGCTCCTAATTCCAAGATCCTTTGGAATTAGATGGATATACCTCATTATCCAACCACAGCCACAGCAAATTAAATGAATGTGACACATAAAACATTGGTCAGGTAACACAGGAACTAAAATGATCACTGCAAGTGAGAGTGATAGGGCTGATATGATGTTAGTTGGATACAAGGCCACAAACTATTTCCAAAAGGGTTTTCTATACAATGTTACTTCAATGTGTATCATTGAAATAACAGGGAAAATATTGTGTCCTTATGTTTAAAGTTTCTCAAAGGGAAGAGCACTTTAATCCCCCATTAGAAGACCACATTGTTAACTATTAGTCTTCCCACTCATCGAAAAGAAAAGTATTCCATGCTTTTGATGGATCTAGATTCATTTAAAATTTGTACTGTTGGCTTTATTTTTGCTGGAGGCATAAATGGAGTCATTACAATCCACTAATTCAGAGCTATGTGTCTGCAAGTCTCTGAGTGCTTCAAAACATGAGTTGTAATAATGGTAAACTTTTTTATTTACATTTTGCAATAGCTTATTTTTACTTTCACTAGAGTATTTCCTGCTGTTGCTTTCTTGTGATTTTATGCTAGAGGTCTAACAACTTGTGCTTTTTGGTTCATGCCTGCCCAAGTGAGGATCACCCACCCATGATGACCAATACACTTGGATTGTGCTCAAAAACAACAAGGGTGGATTAAACTATTCCATTATTGCAGATGAAAGAGCTCTCCCCAACATCTGGCATATCATCTTCAAAACTGATATGGAACATTTCCATAAATTCAGCTTAACATTGTTTTTGTGAGTGTTTCAAAGTGTTTTTAACATGAAGAAATAGCATGCAAACTGATTTCCTATTTGAAAGTAAATGTCTTGTTCTTATTTCTAATTCACACAGTTATTTTAAAAAAGTTTTTTAAAAATGGTAAAAAAGGAAAAAAAAAGAATGTTCACTTAACTAGAAGCATACTGGTTTGTTTACTTAACTAAATGGAAAAGCTAGTCAGTGTTTGATGTAAAGTTGCCCCCTTGCTTGAAAGAAAACCAAACAACTGCTTATGAATTATGAATATCTCCTAATACTTTCCAGAATTATCTGAAGGATATATTTTTTTTCTTAATTACGTACACTTAAAAGTTCCAAGTTCCCTCTTCATTTCCATTTTGTTTATTTCTCTCCTTGGAAACCTCATAAGCATTTTCCTTTAGCTAGGCTTGACTGAACAAAATATCACTGCAACAACCTGTAATATTGGGGAAATCAAGGCCTGAAAGCTCATTGTGGTTTTTAATTAGGAAGTTGAAGCTCATTAAAGCTTTGCAAGCATTTTCACAGCACTTACACTGGCAGCTGCTGGATCCCTGCAAAGGAAAATATAAATATCTACCTGCAGAGTAAGTTCAGGGCACTCCAAAAATCAACTTTCATTCTGAGACAGCTCAGAAAACAGCTCCTGCAAAACATGTTGCTTATCTTGTATGCTGGCATGTCTTCCACTGGTTTAGTCCCAGTCAGAAGTACAGGAACCTGATTTTGGGGGTTTTCTGGTAGTGGATGTGCAGCTGATCAGAACAGAGCTGCTGACACAAGAAACAAGGGACCTTTAGAAGGAACTTCAGATGTAGGATAAGTGACTTAGAATATTTGATATGAGACCAATTTTATCAATACCATCTCATTCCCCTTCAGCTTTTGCAGGCTGAATGAGCCTTTTTAGGAATTCCAGTTTCCATGCTGAGAACATTTAAGTTCAAGCTGAGTTCAATAGCAATTCTCTGAAGGAGAGGGCTTATCTAAATGATGATATTGTTTTTAGCACTAATCATACTATCTGTTGGCAGTACCAACATGCTGCAATCTCCACAGCTCCCCACGTAAATAAGCAGATTCCTGATGCTGTTCCAGCTTCAGAAATGCCTTTGAAGGCATTATTCAGTTCTGAATTTTTCCTATGTGGTTATGTGATATGTTTAGCACGTGGCTGGACGTACCCACAGATGCCTTGTTTTGTAGAAATGTATCTGAAACATATTTAAAGTGTTATTTGAAGGCACTGGGCTGTGAAATAGAAATGGTTAAAAGAAATTCTCACTTTCATGCCTTCCACAACTTTTGAATTATAGAAGAATAAAAGCAAATTATGGAAATAGTACTTAAAAAAAGACACATCAGTTGATTTGGTCCAAAATATACTCTAGGGATGGGAGGGGACTGGAAGAGCTGGGATAGAAAAACACAATGTTCAGGTTGCACAGTTCAAGTGAGGTGAAAGGATGTGCAGAAATTAAGGTTTCTGAGGCAATATAAATTTGACTATACCAAAACCAAGCCGTGTTAGACAGTTCTGATCGAAAAAAACCATCAAGAACTGGATTTTATAATTTTTTGTTTGTCTGTTAACTGCCTCCTTCTTAGAAATTTAGTGGAAAATTCAATTTTCCATGTAATTCTTCACATGAAGAGGGCTTAAAATTGAGTTTGAAGTTTTCAAAATTCTTTGTTTGCAGGAGAATAGATACAAGACACAAAGCCAGGCAGGATTAAAAGTGAGGTAGAGGCACCAGTGGAAAAAAATAGTCCTTTGAAGGTTAAAAAAAAAAAAAAAATAAAGCAAGCGGTATGGATACTGATGAAGGAAGGAACATGAACATGGGAACAGCAAGACAGGAGCCCAGGGAAGGTTGTGGAAAAGGAGAGATGGGCAAGAGGGGTAACTGAAATAAGCTGGGGGCGTGCAGCCCACTGAAGTTTGTAAGTGAGAGCAGTGCTTGGGAAGTATTTGTTGTTCTTTCAAAAACCTGACAAAAAAAATCTGAAAACTAAAAATTATTATTATTTTTGGCCCTACTCTAAGATTTTTCTGGGGTTTAGCCACGTTTTTTTCTGTGTTTGGGAACAAAAAAAAAAAAAAAAGAAAAAAAAAAGAAAAAAGACACCAAAAAATACTTTGTTCTTTCAATGAGTCAGTAATAAATAAAAATGAACATTCTAAACCCCAGAAGTTTCCTTGGGAAGAAAGAGCTGTTTTTTCTTCCAAATTTCCTTTGCCTTAAAATTGGGATGTGCTCTGCTCTCAGGCTGAGGACCTGCCTTCCCAGCTGCCTTTAAGCAATCAAGTAGAAGTAGCAATTGGGACAGCTTTGCTCCTTTCTTTCTTTTTTTTTTCCCTGTTTGGCTGGGAAGTTACATGGGTTTGCCTCAGAATAGATGCTGTGCTACCATAATCCTGGCACTTTTCACTGAACATGAGATTTCAGCAGTGTTTTCCTAGAGTAAGTGAAGAACTCCTGAAGCATCCTGAACATCCAGCTGCAGGGCTGGTGGGAGGGGGAAGTGCAGCAACCTGCTTTGTTTGCCTGAGCATGTGATTTTTTTTCTTTTTCTTTTTGTTAAAATACCTTGTGATCTTCACAGACTCCTGGCGAAGCTTAAAAGGTTAGTTTGAGAAGGGAGTGGCTATCATTTGTTTAGAAAATAAATAGCAAAAAGTAGGCCAAATACCAGTAAAGTTCCAGTTTCAAAATATTAAACTAACACACAACATTGCTGACCTGGAAAGGTCACATGAAGTGGGAGAAAGGATGTATTTAGAGTGATTGCCAGGCAGGACGTGGGATCTCTCACTGACTTGGCAGCAGATACTCCAGCTCTATTTGCTGTTTCTAATGCTACTTATTTGCTAAGTTCTTAAGTTTGACAAGATCCATGCTTTATTTGTCAGTTTTTACATGGTATTAAGCAAGTGTGTAAATCCATTCAGAGGGTAACCAAGGCCTGCTTTTCCTGCTTCATCTTTGGATATAGACAGGATGCTCAGAAAGCTGGGAAAAGGGAGGCTTGGAGGGGGTTTTCCTTTAGGGAGTGCAATCAGATAACAAGGTTATTTGTGACAAGTTTAAACTCGCTAAATCTGGTGGAATAGATTCAGTGCTTCCAAATCCAACAGTGTGAGTGTGAGGAAAGAAATGCCTGCTGAAATGTCAATAGAGCTGTTAGAATTCCTTCAGAAGAAGCAGGAAGATTTAATGGAAATGTAAAGATGTCAGCATCCCTCTCTATGGCCTGACTTTAGGGCTCTTGGCAGGCATGGAGGAGAAAACCCAATGCAGTGGATAAATAATTGCTGCCACATCATCCCAGCACATCATCATCACTGCTGGATGAAATGAAAGGTATTTACAAACCAGAGGCTGCCAGCAGAACACAGGCAGCCCCAGCTTGATCCAGCTCCAGCTGTAATCAATAGGAGCCTTCAGCTAAACCAGAGCCTGAAGAACAAACTGACTGCTCCTTGAAATGTCCTACACGGTGAGTTCTGTAAAGCAAAGCTGGACCTCAACATGAGTGGGGCACGGAGGGATGCAGTGGAGTTTTGCTCCACACATTGTTTGGTGGGTTTCAAAATTATACTTTCCACTGACAACTGAAGCCCCATTTTTTATTCTCCACCTTAAATCTCCCATTCTTCTCCTGTTTTTCCTTCTCTCTTTCTCCGGGTTCTGCCCTTCTAATTTTTCAAGGCAGAGAATGTGCCTTTGTTTGTGAAGAGCAAGGCAAGTTTATGGCACCCTATTCATTATATTTATGATTCATATCTAACTGAATTTTTCCCAGAGCCCAAAGGTGGCTGATTGCCTAAAGGCACTGCTCCTAGTGTTCTCTATTTATAAGGTGTATTTTAGTTTACATCAGAAGCTGAGGGAAAGACTTCTGCTTGATATCACTTCTGCCAAATGAAACCCACAGAGAAACCATGGCCAAAGGAATTCTGTACAAAAGTTGTCCAGACTCTGTAATTTTGTTCACATGGGTGCATGGTAGTATACAACAGCTGCCAATAAAAACATTCTAAAATAGATACAGCCCTGTGCAAGTCTCCAGACAATCTTTAAATGTACAGAACACAGGTAAGAGAGCACAGGGAGACAACCAGGCTTTGTTAGGACACAGCCTGGTGAAAAAATCAGCTTTTGCAAGATGGTTGTGCGAGAAGAAGCATCTCCTCTGATAATCCCTGCTACTCCCTGTAAATTGATGAAATTCCTGAAAGAGAACTTTAGAACCAAATTAAAGAAAATTGTTGCTTTTGAAGCCATTTGTGGTTGTGACCAAGTGCAGGCGCTCCCCAGAACGTGTGGATGCTCTGTGAGCAGCAGAGCCAAGGACAGGGAGAAATTAACCCCTCCAAGGAGGGAACATTGGTCTGGGCCATTGCTCCACATCAGGAGAGTCCTGGATCACTAGCAGGTGTTGGAAAACTCCAGCAGCATGGAGCCCAGGACACAGGGATAAGATCTGTGGGACAATCATTAGCACTGATGATCATCCAAACTGAGCTTTTTGCCTCTGGAGAACAGCAGGAATAAAAGGAATTGGCTTTGGAGATACCAGAGAAAACGAACATGCCCTGACAGATTCACTGGACAAGTTTTTTAATACTTTGTGGCTTGAGATGTTTCTTTTGCTTCTGACCCCAGGAAGAAAGATGAGTGGGAAGCTTTAGAATCATAGAATGGTTGGGATTTGAAGGAGTCTAAAAGCTTATTTAATTCCAACCCCATTTCATGGGCAGGGACACCTTCCACTATCCCAGGTTGCTCTAAACCCTGTACAACCTGGCCTGGAACACTTTCAGGGATGGGGCAGCCACAGCTTCTCAGAGCAATCTGTGCCAGGGTCCTACCACCCTCACAGCCAAGAGCTTCTTTCCTAATATCTGATGTAAACCTGCTCTCTCAATGTGAAAAACTAAATTGTATAAAATCCCTATCTTTCTTGTAGCCATTCTTCCTGAAAAAGCATTGAAGGCTTTCTTCAATTTTTTTTTCCCCCCAAAGGCTCTTTTCCTGGTTCTCTGTGCATCCCATTCCCCTCTTTAAAAGGCATGAGATCCCAGATCCTTATGCTCTTGCAAATGGAATGTATGAGCGAAGTGCCAGGGATGCCTGTCTGCATCCTGGCACATCTGAGGGATGCCCAGGACATTGTCAGTACCTTATTTGGCACTGCCTGGCTGTCTGGAGCTTTAAGCAGACAGCCATGAATGTGTCATTAAAATCCACTGTAGAGGTTAATGGCTGGGCAGGATCCACAGGGAAACATGAGGGCCTCAGATGCTGCTGAACACAGGCCAATGGTGGTTGGTCAAAAGAAATTCTGCTCATAAATTCTTGCAGGATAGGAGAAGAGATTTCTCAACTTAGACTTTCATCAAAGCTATTGGAAAAAGCTGTCAATCACACTTAGGGTATCTCAGAGATGCCTTGCTGCATCAAATGCCTTCCAGATGGATTTAATTCCAGTGCATTGATTGTCCACTCGGCTTTGCAGCAGATCAGGTCGGGGCAAGTCCATGCCATCCTCACTGAGCTGCTGGATGGCAACCAAATTGACTGGTGGCTCTTTCCTCATGGAAGGGCTGCCTTCCAGGAACTGATGAGGCAAGAGGTAACTGGCAGAAGATAAATCTAGGAGAGGCTAATTATATCCAAGTAATTAATGCCAAGAGCAAAGACTGGAATGAAAAGGTGAAGCAAGGAGAGATGTAGCTGAGTACTAGGAAGAGAGCCTATTTATAGTAGAGAAAGAATAAATATCGACAAAGACATTCATTTCTTACCTATAGGGTAAAGGGGGGAATCACTTAAAATTTAAAGCTAAAGTGTTTTAAAGTAGTTTTTTAAAGTAATTTACTAATCTTATTATTTATGCAATTATAGTTGTTAGCTGGAATAACCCAAACCAATGTGTGCAACATTAAGCCTCATCCCAAGCTAATCAACCTCAAAATCATTGTGAAAACTTGGGAGATCTAACCTGGATTTCTCTGTGCTCTTGGGTTTCAGAAGCTCTGGCTGTGGAGAAGGATTCCCTTGTTGTGCTGCTCCAAACCCTGAACCAAAACCCAGGACCATGTTCAAGCAGAAAACAGAGGAGAGAGGGGGGCATTTCAGAGGACAGCAAGAACCAGGTAATGAAAGTTGTGGGTTGTAAAGATATTTTTTTTAAGCTTTTTCAAAACACAAGCTTTCCAGATAGGAATTACTGAAGAGGAGGGGAAGTTTTTCAGCAGACTGAAAACATGTGGGTTTCAGTAGCATGAAAACTTTCATAGATAGCATTTAACTAACTTCCCTGATTTGGAGGCTGGGTTTAATTAATTAGATGCTACCAGTAAATATACAGAACACCAGTGGAAGGCTAATTATAAGATTGGTTTCTAGCAGTTTATTGAACATCCTCTGTAGTGAGATCTGTATCTAAATTTATTTAGGATCTAACAGACTGTGAGTCTGCTCTGGAGATTTCATGGACAGGCAAAAAAATAAGGATGAAAGAAAAGAAATAATGTCTCAGCTAATAACTAGAGGGTTTTCTGAAGAGATTTCAGAGGTTCAAAACCACCTCTGGCAAATGAAATCCAAGTCATGAAGGTTCTTGCACCCTGTTATTTTTTGGACTGGGAAATGTTCAGTGTGTTTTAGGATCAAGTCCAAATGATTTCTAAGGAGTTAGGTCTTGTTTTCAATGAAAGGAAAATAAAAAGGAAGCAAAGCATAATAGATAAGCAAGGCTAAATACATATTAAAAACAAAAATCTTTTCAATGCAAAGAACAATGATCTCTTATCTACAGAAGGTTCAGCGAATAGATTAATTCTTCATATTGACTAAAATGCTTGGTCTTGATTTATTATTCCCCTTATTTGTGCAGGAATTTTTATTTACCCCACAAGGCTTCACACTTACTGCATGTGCTTGCCCAAAATGTCTAGTGGTGGAGAGCAAGGCCCCTTGAGCCAGAAAAGGAATTTGAGAGGTTCCTGAAAAGATCTCGTGGATGCAGTTACATGTCATTCTGTCCCATACCAGCCCCTGTGTCCATCTGCTCCTCAGAAGAGGCAGAATGGATCTGGTTTGCAGATCATCAATAAGATGGAAATTCAACCTCCAGAAGGGATAAGATTTTACAGAGAAGATACTGAGGAGATGGTTCTTGTAACCAAGCCAAGTCTCATTTTCTAGAGAAGTGGCACAAAGTATTTAGTGAGTAGAAGTGAGAGCATGGCCTCATCTGGCACTGCAAATTCACAGTCCTGTTTGAGTCACCATAAATCATCAACTGTAAAGAATCTGGTTTCCTAGAGGAGCAGCTTTATTTCATTAACATTTTGAAAGTGACGTTGCTAATTGTACCATAATTTATCCAGGACCACAGTGTGAACTGCTGTTTTCATTCAGGTTTTGGCCCTTGTTGCCAAGAGTTTAAGTACAGAAAAGAGGAAGGGAAAGTAAGGAATTAAAGAGAAACAAGAATTGAAGGGCAACTAAAAGGGGCAGCATTGGTAGATGTGAGACAAGCAGGGCTATTCAGCAGAGGGATCTGAAAACTGTCCCAGTAATGGAACTGCAAGCTGAGTAAACAGCCAACTCCTCCAGATCAAGGCTACTCCCTCTGATACTCTCAAGCATTTCCTACCCACCCATGAGCAGGATCAGCCTGTGCCTGGTATTGCAGGCTTGCTCTGGCAAGTTTTTTACTGAGGGGTTTTAAATTAAAAGTTCCTAGCAACAAGGTGAAGGACTGATTGAGGCCAGCAGTGACCAGTTGTGTAAATTGAGGCATGTGCAAAGGTGTCAGGGAAAATACTGGGATCTAAGCATGTGCTTTAAATGCTGGAATGCAGCTGAAGGTTTCTTGATATGATACTTCAAAGTACAAACAGTGGTTTTGTTTATTACAGTCTTGATGTTCTCTTAGTCCTTTGAGAAGCTTGGTGGGCACTAGTTATGAAAATACCTGCAGTTATTCAGAGTTCAAGTAAGCACAGTCATGGATCAGTGAAATTTCACTTCTTTCCTTGTGTATAGATGCACACTGATTTTTTTTTTTTTTTAACTGGAGATGAAAAAGCTGCAGAGATTCACTTGTAGGGGGAGTTGGGTCATGGGAGGTTGGAAATGACATTCAGCCAGTCTGCTCTGCAGGAAATGGTTTTCTTCAAACCTAGGGCTCCCCTTATGAAGAACACTTCCTCACCTACACATTTGTAAGAAAACAAACCCATTTTCCCCCAAGCCTGCATTTTTAGCACATTTCTTTTGTCTGTGTCAATCCAGGGTGAATTGTTAGGAGGAGTTCTGAGTATAGAAAAAACCTTTTTCACCATTAGGGCAGTCAAGGTGTGGAACAGATGCCCAGAAAAATTCTGTACTCTCCTTCCATGAGGTTTTTCAAGCCCTGAGGGGATAAATCGCCCAGGTCTGATCTCTGAGCTGAGCAGGATGTTGGGCTGGAGACATCCCAAGGCTCCTTCTCACCTGAATTATTCTGGGCTGCTGTAAACATACTCTTAGCTATAAACCAGAATGGAGAACTCAACTACCTTTCTTTCCTCTGACTTTTTATAGTGTTCTTCAGGCAGGAATTGAGTGCAGTGAGGCTTCTGATTAAAACATGTGCAGACTGTCACAACTTTTTTTTAATGCAACCTAAGCACCAAACTAAATAAATTTAGCCCAGCTGTGAATTAAGAGAACTGTAAGGAAACCAGTTGGTCACCACTGGGCTAAATTGTGAAAATAGTGCTAAGAATAGTTAACAATGGGACATAAGCATTTAATTTTTCAAATTAAGGACAAATTATAGGAATGGAAAAAGCTGCATACTATCATTCCAGTTTTTAAGGGCTGTTGTCTGTGCAGCCCATCCCAAGAGCATCCCAATGGGACAGTAATGCTGTCTTGAAGCTGGCTTTGTGTGACAGAGGCAGTTCTGGAACTCTGGGCCGTAAAGCCGTGTGCGTGTGTGTTGGTGCGTTCCACGGGGATGGGCTCCTTCCAGGCTGATCCCACAGCTTTCCCGCTCGGAATGTTACAGCCAAATTAAAAACGCTTTTTTTTGTTTGTGCTGCCCTTTTGCTGTTTTTCCTGTTCTTACACACTTGGGGTTGTTCTTGCTGGCTGAACCCCCTGATAGCCATTGAGTATGTGAAAATCCCAACCGGTCCCTTTGGTCTTTTTAATGCTTTCTTCCAGCTTGCTGCTCGAGGCTGCAGCAGGAGTGGGGCCCCACCCTGAGGACCAGGCTGTGCAGTGGCTCCTCAGCCCCTGCTTGGTCACACATGAGGCATGTGAATGGAGCCCCCGGGGCTCCCTCAGCTTCCACCAGCCAGAATGTGCTGAGGCCACTTTTTGGCTGGCTTGGACATGACAGATACTAAAACAAAGAATCAAATGCAAGTAATGATAGAAGCTGCTCGTGCTGCCGTTTTTGTCCCAAATGCACCACTGAACACAGAAATTGTGGGGTGTGATGTGCTGTTTAAGTCACACATCACAGAATATTCTGAGTTGAAAGAGATCATTGAGTCTGACCCTTAAGGTAGGGAAGTGCATGCCCTGTGAGGCTGTTTTTAGTGAAGGACAGTTCCTTCTTCGTGCACATGTTGATCAGGAGAATGGGGCCTTGGAGGGCTCCTGGAAGCTGTGCCAGTACTCAGTGTCACTGAATTTCAGTATTGCTTGCTCTGCCCCACAATAACAAACCCTGATTCCTAGGATGACAATGTTCTGATATCAATACCTGACTTCTTTTTGATATAGAAATTGCATTTGACAGCTAACAATCAGATTATTTATACGCGGCTTTGTCAGAATTACAGAAACTTTTGTCTGAATTTTCCAGTGGTTTTAATTTAACAAAACTATACTGGTCTGTGCTCTCCCAAAAAAAAGGCTCAACCTTCTGCAGCCTGTGGTTCCATTATGAACAACTGATGTCCACCAGGCTGATTAGCCAGAGATTTGGGCTCTGGGCTCAGCTTTTGGTTGGATTTTTGCTCAACCCAGAGGTAACAGCCAGCAAATCCAGAAAGATGGAAAATGTACAGACTCTGCTTTTTTAAACTGGGCACTGGGAGATTCCTCAGAAAAGTACAGATATCACCAGTCTGCTCTTTAACAGTCAACCTCAGCCTGACATTCATTAAGAACAGAGGATTGCCCTATGCATAAATTAGGTTTGTTAACCTTTTTACAAGTTGATGCTTTTTAACTTCTGCTTTCACTGCATAAAATGTCCAGACTTTTGTTTGACCAATTTCCTAAACTGTTGGCCTCACCCCTACCCCACGGCAGAGATTTTGGGAAGCGTTTCCTTTTGGGGGCTTCTCCAACCATGCCACCTTCCAGGATCACAAATACTCAAACTGTGAATTTCAAAGTGGGAAAAAGCAGCTACAAACCTGCCTTCATTATTTCTGTATGGTTTTGCTACACTTTTACCTGCTGTTAAAATCTCTCTTCATCCCCAAGCTGCAGCTTTCTCCTGCTACTCCTGTTTTTCAGTATCCCTGTCCCAGGCTCTGCAAACAGCTGCCCTGCTCCTGAGCTGTTTGAGAGGGAAGGAAACCAAGCAAGTGAGCTATTCCTGCATCCCAAACAGCCCCTGCACGGCTCCAGAGCTGGGGAATCCCCCAGGAAGCTTTTAGGAGGGTGGAGAAAGGAGAGACGAGATCAAGACCAGTGCTCTAAAGCTGTGCTTAGGGGAAGAGCTGAGGGTGTTCGAGGGTGTTGCTGGGTGGATCTCCTTGGCTGGTTTTGGGGTTTGGCTCTATTACATGGCTGTGCTTTCAATTTATTTCAAAGGTGCCTGGAGCCTTATAAATCTGCATGCATAGTAAGGAAGAGATTCTCCTCACAGTGGATACTGAACTCTGAGTGTAACCAGAATGGAGAGAATGTTTTGATATAAATACATAATGAAGGAACTTTTTCATAAAAATATTTTGTCTAGAAATGGGAAATTTTCCTTTTTAGAGGCACAGAGAGCCACAGCTTCCAACAGAGGAATACTTTGTCCTGGAACACAAACAAAAAAGGTTCCCCTTCCCCAAAATCATTCTCTTTCATATGCTGATTAATAGATTAAAACCTATGAATATAGTTTCTGGATTGTTTAAATAATGGTCAGTGTTTACAATGCGGAAAATGGATGGCTTTTTTTTCCTGCACCCAACTTTTCCTGCACAAATGCTATCAGAAGCGTGGTTCTAACTCTCTTCCACCTCAGATTAATTCAAGCTGTAAAGTTCTTCTGCTCCTGCAAACACCAGAAACCCAAGAGATGCTCAGGGGTTTTAAGTCTATCATTTTTATCTGCTTATACAGTGCTTTCTGCTCCAGGGAAAAAGTGCTGGAAATGTCACCAATATCTTTTGGTATTGCAACCATCCTCAAACTATTTTCTACTTCAGTAACACATAAGGAGAGAGTGGGAAAGAAATCTGTCTTGATGCTTTAAGTTAAGCCAGATAAGACTGAGGAAGGTCTGGATGCAGAGTACATACAGGCAGGATGATGTCACAGAAGAAAACGTTTTTTCTTTCCCGTTGGGAAGTGGGAATGACTTTTGGATTCTGCACTCTTTCCTGATTTAGTGTCCAACAACTTCTGGAAGGAATGAAGTCAGGTGTTATCTGCAGCCCACAGGGGCAGAGCAGGGGTTGCTCCAAAGAACTGCTTATTTCTGATGTGATTCTGTGTGGACTGCCCTGTGAAATATTCCTATATTCCTGCTTTTAACTCAGTCCAGGCGTGACATGCAAGTCCTTGTTTTATTGTCTCAAAGTTCTGTGGAGAATTGGCACCTGATAACAAAGTCCCTTGAGAACAAATTCATTTATGAAGAAAGTGCTTTAAAAACTACAAGCAAGTATTTGTTGCTTCTAAAAGTGTATTTAATTTCACCTACTCTGTATCCCAGATGCTCAAAATTCTCCCCAGAGTAAGTTTAGACATGAAAGAGATCGTTTCTCCTGGTTTTTATTTTTCTAAGATAGGCCACGTCAGCTAAAATCACACTTGAATTTCTGCTCACTTTGCCATGTTTGATTCCTTTGCTCTGTGCAGGATTGTCAATAAATGTTACCTTATTGGCAACCTCTTTAAAACTACACAGAACATTGTTACCTGTCAAAAGTCTTTGCACTTCCCAGTTCTATGTACTTCTGACAACAGTCAGCTGTTACAGGATTGATAAGGATTTCTTTCTAAATTTATAATGCTACAAGATATACAGGAACCGATTGTCCAAATTACTGCATTTCTGAAATTATCGGGGTTTATATCCCACAAGATGCCCTTTTTTTTCCTTTTTTTTCCCTCCTGGAGTTTTTTTAACTCTGGTGAATTTTAATTGAAATCGAAAACCAAACTTAATTCTTGGTAAAAGGCCCAGTTTTACACAGCAATCTGCCGGGTCAAAGTTTATCTTTGGGTTCCATCTGATAGTGGGATTGATTTGATTGCACAGTTCTGCCCAGTTACCTGCTCACAGGAATCCCACCCGTGCAGGCAGATGCACATAAAAACCTTGGAACAAGCTCTGCTTGTACTCAGGAATCTCCACGGAACACCTGTTCAGGCATGGGCTGAACATGCTCACGTGCAGTGTCAGATTTGCTTAAATCATCTCACACTGGGTCATGCATCAGACCAGGAGTTTCCTTCAGGTTAAACTCAGCTTGTAAAGGAAGGCTCAGCAATATCTTCTCCTCCTCAGAGCCAATCAAAACAGGCTTAATTAATTAATATGCCCACTCAAAGACATGGATATTTTGAATCAGGAGTTATTAAAGCCAGATTCAGAGTTTCCCAAAGTCAACATCCCTTCACACACTGAATCTTTTGTCATTCCAATAAAGAATTTTCCTTTAAAGTTATTTATTTAAGGCATTCAGTAACAGCAACATACAATGAGCTACCAAATATCTAACCTTAAAAATGCTTAATTAAGAGATTGGGATACATTTTTTTCAGCAAAGGTCCAATTAATTTCTGAGCCTCAAGAACTTTTTATTAGCACTGTAGCTTATGAAAGTGTGTAACAAATGTTTTCTTAGTCACTTTCTTCAGCTTTGATCATATAATTATACCTAACAAAAATTAGACATTTCTCTACTCTGCTTACAACAGGAGCAACCTTTAACATGATTTCAGATTAACAAATGAGACACAAATATGAATGAGTATTAAAGGTATTTTATAATAACGATGTGTGTGCTAAAATATTTCAGAGCTCTATAATTTGCAAATCCCTTTTGTATTTTTGGAAAAGTTAAAAGGTAGATGAAAGAACATACTAGCAGCATTCTTGTGTGTTTAGTATGGGTTTTTTTCAAGTTAAATTTTGCTGTCTATTGAATTATGGCAAATAACTTTCTCTCCAAAACTGCTGCTTTCTGGTTGCTATGAAAACAGAACTTAGCAAATTAAAGGTGAAACAGATATTTCTTTGTGAAATGTCACACTTTTTACTCGTGAACTTTATATGTCTGATTACCTATTCCATGTATTCTTGTCATACAAAGAACAGAGATCTTACAAGCCCAGTTCAGATCTTCCATCCTTGTGGATAGAAGCATCTAAACTTTGACAGGTATGCGGCAAAGTTCCCTTTGATAAGAACCCTTCAGCCCAAAAGAGGCTTAAATTTCATGTGACTTATCCTAGACCATGCATAAATGATGATAACTCAGAAAAAGTAGCTCAAAAAACATCACAGAGGGAAAAAAAGAATAAATATTCTTGAAGTGCAATGAAAGGAGGTGGTCAAGATCAGCTTACATTAATCCCAGTTAACACAGACAAAGCACAAAGGGGTTGCCACGACAAAGTACTGCACAAGAGGAGCTGAATACACCACAAAAAACATGGAATGTTTAAGATGCAACGTGGTAGGTAAACTCAAAAATTACACTCTCCTTGTGGTTTCTACCAGACCAAAAATATGTCGCTAGAAGGGAGTCCTGTAACACTCCCACTGTCTCTGACAGTAGGAAAATGGCAAACCAGCAAGTCTAAACACCACACTGAATGAATTCCCACGATGCTGGAGACTGGTGTGCTTGGCTGTAGGGTAGCAGATGGGATTCCCTAGTAAAGGACAAGAAGAGGAACACAGGCATCCCTGGGTGGTGCAGAGAATAATCAAACAGGCCTCTGCTGCCTTTGCAGAAGTTTTGTTTTTCCTGTAGGGCTGTTTTGGCACACAGAAACAGCCAGCTATCATCTTCCCTGGCCAGCATGGGAAGGGAGATATCACTTGGAAAGAGAATAAAATGAGGAAAATAAGTTTCAAATTTCAGCTGTTGAACTAGTTTTCCAGCTTCCTAAATTTGTGTCCCATCACTGGAGATGCCCAAGAAAAATCTTGGACCCTTAAAAATGTGTCTGCAATGCTGAGATCCTTTAGAAACATTCTGGCAAAGGTGACTAAGTAACCCAGACTGCAAGAGTGCAAATAAAACATAGGTAAGAGATTTCCTTTATACACTAATTTGAAGTAGGAATTAGGTCTGAAAATGGAGGAAAAAAATGGTGGTTGAGAGAAAATTAACCTGAGGAAAACACTGGGGAGGAGCACAGAGCCTTCCTCAGGAGGTTGATGAGTGACAGTGCAGGAGACTAGAAGGAAACAAGTGCTCAGAGCAAGCACAATGAGAACATCCCAGTGGCAACAGTGCCACTATAAAATTACCTGAGAGAGGCGCTAGAAGCAGCTGACAGGGTACCTTGGCACTGCTGGGGGAGGTGCCTGTATCACTGTGATGCTGTGGAATATATTCCTTTGAGAGCAGGTTTTGGCACAGGGAGCACAGCCCATGCTGCCCCAAGTCCTGTTTTGTGCCCTCTGGTGCTGCTGAGTGCAGCAGCTGACAGCCCTCACACCTGGTGTGGTTTTCCTGACTTGTAGGATCTCAGATGTTGGTGTCTGCAACAGGTACAGGGAAATCCTCGAAGAGAGAAATAAGTGCTCTGAGCTGTTTAATGGGGTGCCAAGTACTCTGGGATGCCAAGTCAGGATCAGGCATAAGCACATTCTTCCTCTTTGCTATCTGGTGTTATTCCTGATTGCATTGTGGAAAAGACCTCTGGCTTAGAGAGAGGAATTCTGAAGGAGGACAGATGGCTGGAGTTTGGACTTTCTTCAGGCCATGTGCTTTCTGAATCCATTTGCTGTGTTTTGTCTGTCAAAACACGAGCCTCCTCCGAGCTACTAAGGCAACAGGCTTTAAAATCAACAAACGCAGCCCACAAGGATGACAGCCGAGGTGACTACTGTGTGATCCCATTCTTCTGCTGCAAGAAGCCATGAGAACTGCTAATGAGTTTACTTAAACTTGAAATCCAGTGCTTGCCTGCATAATCCCAATTCAGGAAGCTAAGGTAAATACAACTCGGGGAAGCTTGCTTGCCTCTAGCACACTTAGCCCAATGAGCATATGGGAGGAATCTTTAGCTGCAACACACTGAGAGTACTCCTGCAGGGGTCAGGACAATGGGAAAGCAGTAACTAACTCAGGAAAGGAAAGCAGCTGCTAGTATTTATGCTAGTGATGGATGTTCACAGTAAAGTGGTTGGAGAGAACAGAGAATATCTCTCCAAGGTCTTGACTTGACACCCACAGCTGTGCAAATAGTGCAGATGGGAAGATGATTCAGAGTGGCCAGATTTCAAAAATGCCCAAAACCAGGCCCTCAAAACAAGATGGGGTTTTGTGAATGCCTCTCTGGACCCTCAGGGCTACTAAAGAGATGCTGTTTTGCAAAAGAATGCAGCAGTTTCACAGATTAACAGCTTGAACGGTTGGTTCAGGATGGGCTGATGAAAGATGATCTCTGCATGATATATCCAAATGTACAAGGAATCAATTGGAAGTGATGAACAAAGAGCCATGAAAGTGTCAGCTTGTGTCCTGTGGATCCTCTTAGATCTGCAGAATTCCTATGGCTTGTCCCAGTAGTGGGTATCGAATGACATGTAACCAGGTCATCTCTTAGAGTGGCTACAGCTGGCAACGAGTGTTCCCCACTTGTTGGAGTGCTGCACAAACACATGGCCTGAGGGAGCACTTTGAGCTACTACCATCCTAAAACACAGAACTAGGCCTTACTTTTCCTGTCATAGGCTCTGTCCTCACCCTATCCTCAAACGCAAGAGGCCTAGTGGTGTTCACAGAATCATAAAATAGTTTGGGTTGGAAGGGGGCCTTGAGGATCATCTCATTCCATCCCTGCTATGGGCAGGGATACTTTCCACTATCCCAGGTTGCTCCAAGCCCCATCCAACCTGGCCCTGGACACTTCCAGGGTTGGGGCAGCCACAGCTTCTCTGAGCAACCTGTGCTAGGGCCTCATCACCATATAGCAAAGAATTTTTTCCTAATACCTAATCTAAACCCACTTCCTTTCAATTTAAACCCATCCCCCCTTGTCCTGTCACTGCAAGTCCTTGTAAATAGTCTTGCCTTGAGATGAACAACTCTGGAAATAAACACATCACGCCTCAGGCTCTTTTACATGTAACCCTGAAGCATTTTCAGAAGTACTCCTTACCTACAGGAAGGGGGAAAATGTGGGATGATGCAAAATTTTACAAAAAGCTCTCCAAAACATTTCCTTGGCTAAGGAACTTCTATAGCTGTATTTCACATTATGTCTGTGTTAGAAAATGGGTTGAACCCATAGGAGCAGAGCCCAACTTTGTACAGAGGTTCCAAAATCCCAGTCCATGCACTTCTGAGGCTCCCTGGAGTCTGACTGCTCGTTAGTGGTTGTGGCACATTAGTGGCACCCCTGGGGTGCATTTCAAGTTGTTTCTGCTGGGCTGGAGGTGGCTGCATGTTCCAGGAACTCTCAGGGAGGGGAATCAAAGTGCAGTCAATGGAGCTCATTAGGAGTTGTAGTGCCCCAGCCAAAATGCCAGGGAGGAGCCTCCCGCCAGAGCACAGCCAGGCTCTGCCAAGAGCAGCCAAGTGCACCTGCACTCACACACCTTTTATGTCCTTTATATGCCAGCCGTACAACCTTGACATATGCAAATATATATAATGTAAAGTGATTTTTCTATGGAAAAGAAGACATCATAAAGTGCTCCCTCTTGTCCCTCTCTCCTTAATGAGACAACAGCAAAAAGGATTTCACAGATGCAAAATTTAGCCTTATTTGACTTATTCACAATTAACTTCTTGAGTTAAAAGCATAGCTTGAGTATGATAAGTGACTTTGAAAAGTACCAGAAAACAAAACAAACAAAAAAACCCCCTAACCTCTACCAGTGTAAAGATACCTAAAATGATTTTGCAGGGGGAAAAATAATCACAGCACAGAAAACAAATTCATTTTTTTTCCTCCTTCCACAGAGGAGGAAAAAAGGAACCAATGCCCACCAAGTCTGGGCAGAACTCTGGAAAAATGTCGTTCTCTCACATAAGCAAGTGCTGATCTCTTGTATTGCAATCTCTCTCCCTCCTGTACTTGACAATGCAGTAGCACAAAGGGTCACAAACAGGCTGGAGAAATATCAAAAGCTAATCTGAGGAGCAAAAATGTTTGCTTACTTTATTGCTTGTATTGCCAGCATGATAAGAATTAAGGAAAATAAGTTCTTTTCCCTTCTCAAGTTTACGGGATATTTGGTGCCATTTTTGGTCCCTTTTTTCATTCAAGTGTCATTAACATTCTAGGAGAAGCCAGTACTTTCTTTTAGACCAGGTTTGACAAAATTGAATTAATTGGGTGATTTTCTTTTGAATTCAACAGGAGCAGACTCAAACCACTGAGAGCCTAACAACAAAGTAAAAAACAACTCAGTCCTGTATGCAAGCATAGAGTGCAACTATTTATGGTTTTTATCAGGAAAAAGATGTCCGGGAACATGAGATAACTCAGTAATTTGCTTCAAATGACTTCTTACTCTGTTTTTTGCTCTTCCCCATTACAGTGGTACCCTCACAGTGGCAGGTCTGAACATCCAAGTGGCTTCCTGAAAGTGTGACCAGGTGCCACATATGGGAATCTCCTGTAGGGACCAAATTAAGGAGGGACAATGAAGTGGGAACTGATTGGGATGGGGAGGGAGGGGATTAGGTAAGGTCATAAACTCAGAATTTAAAGTACTGTTCAAGTGTTTACATTGAAGCACAACTCTTTCCACATCAGAGATCTTCCTCCAGAATAACCTCCCTCATCCTTGCTTCAGTTTGGGGGTTCCTGGCATCACTGCTCATAAAGAGTATCTTAAGAATGTCCAGGGAAATGTTTGCTACCCTCTCATTTAACATCAACGTGGTCACACTAGAACATGTTTCTGCTCACTAATAGTTATAAAAATGCGTATCAGCACATCAGTGGAGTAAAATCCACCAGGACCAGTGTCGTTTATGGGCATTTATTCCAAGCACAGGAGCCAAAGGAGTGTGTTTGGCCTGTCATTCCCTCACTATTCCATGCTTTTAAAGGGAGTGGACATTTGTGTTAAAACAGAAGGCCCCTCACACTGCAGCATGATGTCAGTAATTCAGCTCCTCAGAGCACGTTATTGTTTGAAACAGAGGTCTCCACACTTTCACATTGGTTAAAAAATACTTAGTGCTGCTGGACTGGAAGGAAAATGTCGTACATCTGCAAACAATTAGAAGGAGCTGGACTTCATATTTGATTTACTAAACAATAAAACAAGCTTAAGTGTGACTATATCTGTAAGTTACACTCCCTAGGAGCCTCAAGCAGTTATCATAGCAAAGTCTTTTAACCGTAATTAAATAAATCCGCAGTGGGACCATTGCTGATCAAGATTATCTTTTAATAGATATTTTCAGCAGTGAAAAGCATGAAGATCATGAAGTATGCTTTAAGTGCTCCAAAACTCTTCCATCCTTCATTTCAAGCACGCTGTCCACTAGCCTTTTTCCAGCTGGAATGCATTCAGTAAAATACATTTCAGCTTTCAAACACTAATATTTCCATGCTTTCTGCATTTAGATTGAAATTCTGGCATGAGGAAATGAGTAGCTTGATTCAGTCAAGCCCAAGATTTCCCCATAGTTTGTATGCCTGCCGGTTTAAAGTTCTGGTACTGTAACAACACTTAGTTGTTGTTATAAATTAACCAAAGATTTGGGAATTGAATAGAAATATTTAGCTGCAAGTTCCAGGAAGCCAGAGCATGGAGTAAAGTAATAGTAACTTATCACCACCAATTTCTCCTCAACAAAAACAGAAACCTCAACCAGTTTTCAGTCTCCAAGTTAAACCTAACCCAGAACCTTTGTTTGGAGCACAAACTACGGGTACTAAATGCTGTCAAACTGTATCCCAAATTTATACACCTAAAGCCAGCATAGCAAAAGGGATGGTCATGTTTTGAATTTTTCTAGCATGATTTGCATTTTTTATCAAGTAAAAATGTTATGTGCTGAAGTTGGAACAGTTTGCTACAGTTTGCCAGTGAAGAGTAGTGCCAGCAGCATCACCTGAAGGAGGGAGTGCCAGGACAAACCCAGCAGTTCTGCTCCTGGTTCTGCTGCTGCTTTACCAAGTTAAACTAAGGAAAAAGCCAATTTTCCATCCTTAGCATTGATTTTCCCTTGATGACCCCCAGTGAACACCCAGGGTTAGGGAGATCTGACCTCCTGTGGTAGGTTCTGTACTTGACATTTGTGAATCAGAGTGACAGAAATGTTGGACATGAGTAGATAAGCCAGAAATGCAGCTCTGAGGCCTTGTCTACAAAGATAACTCCTCCAGCCTTCATGATGATTACTGTGCTCCAGAATGACAGGGAATTTACTTACTAGGGATAAATAATGTCCTGTGTACATGCATATCAGGGAGAAGGAAACTACCACTGTGTATTACAGCCTGCCCTGATTACAGTCCCTCAAGTACTATTTTATGTGATTATACTGTTAGAGGCCACAAAGTGGAAAAGATGAACCATGGGGTCAAGTTTTGCCCTCTCTTTGCATGGTTGTCCCTCCAATGTGTATGAAAAGCAAGTTTGTGAGCAAGGGGTAAAATATATTTCTATGAAAGAAAAAACAATGGCCAAAACATTTGTTACTTCAGCAAGTAGAAGAGTAAACTATTTATATAAAATAATAAATGAAACAGTCTTAGTTTACAGTAGTGCTTGTGAGGCTGGTTCCTGAATGCATACAATTAACATTGCTAATGCCCTGAGAATTTTTGGCACTGTGTGTGGTGTATGTACACTCAGATGAAAGCTCTTCATTGCCATAGTTTCAAAGAGTGGCCAGGCTAGGACTGGAAGTAAATTGGCATGTCTGCCAAGGGCTACTTTCACAGAGATCAGAAGAGCACAGGCTGTTCAGAAGTTGGGTTCCTACTGCTGTAGGAATATTCCTTATCCACAATAAAAATACAGGACCCTTTGCACTGCAGCTTGCTCTAAGCAAAAGCTCATCCCGTGGTTATTTTTTATTCATTCAGCTTCACTTACTGAAAAATACGGAGTTCTGCAAACCTTTCCAGATTGTTTATGCCTTGCTGCATTGCCTACTCTTTTCAGAGCACTTTCTTTCCTAGACATACTTAATACAACACAGAATGCTTCACTACAGTTGTTTTAAGACTTTTTTAGGAGCTACAGAAAACAGAAATAATTCAACTTGTTAGCCCAAAATAGGTGGAACAGACTGTAAGGCTGCAACAAACTGCACATTCTGATACCTTGAACAACAACAGTGACATTCATGTATTTTATTTTTGTATCTTTAAAGGTGTTAATGGAGCAACAGCCCACTCCAGTCAGTGCAAGGGCTAGAGGCTGTCATTCCCCTGGGTCTGGGGTCACCCACACTGCGACTGCCACGGAAGCAGAACTGAGGCAGGCACTGGCTTACCTTGGCACACGTTGTGGTCACTTTGCTCATACCCAGCTGCACACTGGATTTGGTGGGTTGGGTTGGGAGGGGCACGCTGGGGGTCGGCCGGGGTCCGGCGAATGACGTTGTTTCGACCACTTGTGGATTCAGCTGCTGCTTCTTCTCGCTCATTTACAATAATTTGCGCTGTTCTAGGTAGACAGAGGTATCCTCCATAGTGGTTAACACATTTCATCCCACCTTTACATGCATCTGGGACTATTTCACATTCATCAATATCTGTGGTTAGCAACAACACAAGTCATGCTTTTAACAGTCGAACCTTCTGCAACAGCCATTAACACAAAGTACACAACGAGACATGCACGCACACCTCCGTGTCCAAAACAGGGGTGTGCAATGAGAATACTTAAAGAATACCAGTGGCAAGTCTGTCTTTGAAAATTATTTACTATACCTTTGCACCGTTGCCTAACAGGATCCCATTCATAGCCATCTGTGCATTGCTGTGGAAAAGAAATAAATTTGGTTACTTGGGATTCTTTGTTTTGGAAAAACAGTCGAGTGTATTCAGTGAACTCAAAGTGTGACACAAAGGGAAATGCAATACCTTGGTAGGCTAGAAAAATGGCAATTGGTTCAGCACTGCTGTGCAGGAACAGCAAAACTTGTGGGTCCCTTCCCACTCGGAATGCTCTATAGCTCTATGATACACAGAGGGCACCTCTATCTCGGGAAGTTCCCAAGATATTATCTGTTGTGAGCAGGCTGGGGAGCAAAGTGAGAAAACTGTTGCTTTCTCCTTGCCTTGTTCCTATTCCCTGTGTTATACCATCTCTCCTTGGCTGAATCCTTGGATGATCTTTGGTGTGACCAAGCTGACCAGAATAAAAATCTTCTTATGAAAAGCAACAAGTTTTTCTGAATTTGGATGTCATTCCCTGCCTTCCAACAGGTGAATTTGGATCTCATTCCCTGCCTTCCTTTCATTCCCAGACTCTGTTTGCCAGAGCGACTAAGAGGACTCTGTGCCCCTGGACTTCATCCTCTCTCCCATTAGCATTCTAGCAATGGGAAATGAACCTATGACAGCTGGAAATTCATTCACATGCTTTTTAATCATATGACTCCAGGAACTGCAGTCTAGGAAGGGCAATTTATATTATGAGACACACAAAAAATGGTTAGAGTTTATAACAGCAGGACTACTTATTTATACAAGACTTCGCAAAATTCAAACAAGCTATACTCAGCAACTATTCACATCAATGCAAACCAGCAAGTTCAGGAAAGGTTTTAAATTGTCTGTTCTGCATCTTCCTTATTTCTCTGCCCAAAAACATTAAAATATCCAGAGGGCAGTCATTTTAATCGCAGGTCACAGAGGCTGATTAGCAAAGTATCATGGTGCTACCAACTGCAGTAGAAACATTTAAAATATTAAAATATCATTGAATCAACCAGGCTGCACTGTGTAGGTGCATCTTGGGCTGCTCAGGATACTACTTTAATACATACATACCAAAAAAAAATGGAATTGACTAATGTAATTAGTCACATCAAGCAAGCTAAATCTTATTGCAACTCATCTGCTGCTGAAGGGCTTACAAATGACAAACTTGACTTTCTGAGATGCCAAGATCCACTTGTTGCAAGTCCTGTCCTCAAGTGATTTTGAGGAACTCATTACTGACAGACTCTGACTCAGCAGGAGTATTTAAAATATTTTCTTCTCTTGCAGGTGACACCAGCGATTTGTCAAATGTGGCAGCGAGTTGTAGCTTGGAAGGGTTTTTCTCCCCAAGGGGTAAGTGGACACTCTCTAAAGGATTGACTACATGCTTAGTTGACAACTCCAAAGTTACTGTAGCTATGAAAAGGCAAACCCAAAGGAAAACAGCTAATTCATGCATTTACTGAATCACTCAATTCCTGTTAATGCACAACAGAAGTACTGTCTGTTTAACTGCAAGGAGCCAAGTCCATCTATTACTGCAGCCAAAGGCTTTTACAATAGAAAAGGATTTGGCCCTCCATGGATACAGTGTGTGCATGAGAAACAGTAGCATCCCAAGAACAAAATCTCACAAAGCTGGGGTTTTTTTTTTTGTTTCATTTTACATGACCAGCATTTAAGGATCAGTGAAGCACCTAAAGGTTAAGACCTCCTTGAAAATGGTGCATAGGTGCCCAAGTCACAAAGCTTTGCTAGAAATGTTCAATTGGTATAATCAGAATTATGTGAAATGCTACATAATTAAGTTCCCCCTCATAACTGTGGGGAAGGAGGAGGGTGGGAACCCTGTTTAGTCCAGATTTTCAAAAGGTACTTACATCTTCAGTTTCCACTTATATATAGGGACTTAAAAAGCAAATCACAGAAGCCTCTAAATAAAAGTACTCTCAATCTTCAAAACCATAATGCTTCTAAAGCCCAGTGTTAAAGTATCTTATTACCGACTTCCTGATGCTCACTTGAGACTTCTTTAAGCCCTGACTTCTACAAGAAGGTCCAACTCTGCAATATTTACTTGTTTAAGCCATCCCACTGACTTCATTGGGATTACTTGTATAAGACACGATCCCAGGCTTTGGCTGTGGTTCTCTAACTTTTTGCATGTGTGCAGAATTTTCTGCTTGTGTGGCATTGGGCTGATGTGTGTGCACATATCCAGAGGTCCACCCATATGAAGCAAGTTGCAGGGATTACAGCTGTAATCAGATGTGAAAATGCGGGTTTTTCCCGAGCCCAAGCCGGGGTAATAGCCACTCCTTCTAGGACATACATTATGCAAGCCAAGCACTGAACACAAGATTGAAAAGAAAAAGCCTGACAAATAGGCGTTTTAGCCTGTCACTTGGTTGCAAGCAGAACCTATTTCCAGTATTGTCAAACAATTTTATCAAGCCATGCAAAACCAAATCTAGCTCAGAAAAGAACAGTCCCGTGATCATTCCAGGATTCAGATGCTTCATTAGGAGCCCCAAATTTGGAAGTACTTACATTTTGTTAAAAACAGCTTGAAACATCCATAAGAAAACACAAAAGAATGTTTGACCTAATTATCTGTCAAACTCCATATATTTCAAGTGAAGATTCTAGGGACGCTGCCTTTACAAAAATGGATTAAAAAAACATTAAACCCTCCTAATTTTGTTCAGTCCCTCAAACTGAGTACATAGATGAACTTTCCCAAACAAGCAGTTGTAATGTATTTTGCTCAATCTTGTCAACTTGAACTTTTAAATACTGTTTGAGTGCAGGAACAGCTTTTTTTATGGTTAACATTCGAACTCAGCGACCTCTGTAGCACATGCTGTACATTGGCAAGAAATTCGGTTTTTCTTGAGGGTCATTTAGCAAAGAATCCCTGCAAAGCACTAATTATCTCTAAGTCTATTAAACCTTACCGTGTACGTTATGGTTTCCTCAGTTTCCTGCGAATGTACTGTAATAAGAATGAGCGCGGCCAAGAACATAGCTGCCAACATCGTGAACCTTGAAAGAAAGGAAAAACAAATCAAGCAGGAATGCTTTTAGCGGTCTCCTTTGCTGGAAGAGGCTGCAACACCCCTGGGACCGGGTCCTGCCCGGGGAGCCCACCCAACCCCTACCTGGGAGAGGCGGTCGGGCGCTGCCCGCTTACTCCCGCAAGGAGAGGCTGAGGTTTGGCCATGCCTCCCAGCTCAGGGATTTTATCCAGCTGGGAGAGAGGGGCCAAAACACCCAGTCGATGGAGTTTAAAACACCCCAGCGCTCACCGGGAGCACCGCCGGACAAGCGCGGGCAGCGGCACTGCCCGGCCGGCGCACGCTTTGGGGCGGGAAAGTAATTTTTCGGTCAAAGCAAGGCGTGGGGGGACACCACCACCCCCACCTGCCGGGGACCCGCTCGGGCAGAGCCCTGCCCGGGGGGCGGCGGGCACGGAGCCGCCCGCGCTGCCCGCTCCTACCTGCGGGACCGGGAGGGCGCCGGCCGCTGCTCCCGTCCGCCGCCTCCGCTGCGCTGCCGGCGGCCGCTCGCTCTCCTTGCCCCGCTGCCGGTGTGGTGCCGGCGGCCGCTCGTTCCCTTTCCCCCGGTGCCTGTGCGGTGCCGGCGGCCGCTCGTTCCCTTTCCCGCGGTGTCGGTGCGGTGCCGGCGACCGCTCGCTGTCCTTCCCCCCCGGTGCCGTGCAGAGCCGGCGGCCGGCCGTGCCCGTTCTCCCGCAGCCGGCAGCCGCTGTCTGTCCGTGCCCGGCGGCCGCTGTTCCCCCGCCGCTGTCGCTGCGTGCCCGGTGCCGGTCCCGGGCTAAATAGAACGGGCGCCTGTCCCGCCGGCGCCGCGCGCGCCCCCTGCCGGCCCCGCGGGCGTGCGCGGGGCAGGTGCGGCCCCGCCG
>VZUI01022682.1:0-19651 GCA_013401135.1 Cettia cetti
GGGGCGGGCGGGAGCGCACGGTGCCGGCGGCGGCGCGGGGGGCGCGGGGCTCCGTCCCCGCCCGAGCGCGGCGCCGCTGCCGGAGGATGAGCTGCGGCCGGCCCAAGGACATGGAAGGTACCGGGCGCGGGCGGGGGGGCTCAGGTGCGCGGCGGGACGCGCTTCTTCCAGCCTCGAACGCGGTGGGCACGGAACTGGAGATCCACTCCATCCCAGGGGCTGCCCTCCACATCTCCCCGATGCTGTCCCCTCCGTCCCGGGGATCTGCCCGTCCTCCATCCCCCGGTGCTGCCCCCTCCATGCCGGGGGTCTGTTCTTCCCCGGTGCTGCCCCCTCCATTCCAGGGGTTTGCCTGCCCTCCATCCCCAGTGCTGTCCTCTCCATCCCTGGAGTCAGGCTCTCCACATTGCCCTTTACTCCCCCATTCCGGGAAGAGTCTGTCCCCGTGCCCTACCCCTTGGTATTGTGGTGTACCGATGAAATGGGCTGGAAAATTTGGCTAGAGAAAAGGGATGCAGGTGTGAGGACAGGGCAGGCAGGCCTGGGGGTGCTGGAGCAGGGCACGACCCCTGGGAAGAACATGTCAGGGTGGAAGGGGGCTCACTGCAGGCGGGGTGTCCTTGCCTGTGGGCTCCCACACCTGTCTCCTGCCAGGAGAACCTGTCCAGAGACACCTGTCCACTGGATCCCTGTCCACTGCCCTCACCCCACAGTCTCACACTGTCTGACCCTACAGAAATCCTCTGTCTGGGGTGCTCAGTGACCTCCTGGCAGTACCCATGGGAGCCTCAGGAGCATAGATATTCCAAAGGCATGCACATTCCCCCCAAACACTGTGCCCACTGCCTCAGTGTGTGCCCAGGGCACCCATCCTGCTGCACAGGGAGGACAGAAAGGACATCTGCCTTTTGTTCCCTTCTCCCTCCGTCCTCGGGAGGCAGCAGCAGTGGGCAGCCACCAGCCTGAGCTCCATCCCTGTGTGGGGCTCCCATCTCATCTCTGCAAGCAGAGAATTCAGAGGCATGTGCTGGGGTGACACTCATTGCACCCAGGGCCTAAGCTAAGTACACTCAAGGGGAATCTGGAGAGGCTGGAGGGGGTGTCAGTCCTCTTTGAGTCTGGTTTCATCTTCCTCAGATCTTGAGGAATATCTCAGGGCAGGACCTGGTCCATCCTATAGGCACAGCTTCAAAGATGGGGTGTGTTGGGGGGGCCCAGAGATCATCACTGGAATGATCATCCCTGGAGCTCCACCAGTGCAAGCAACAGCTCTGCCCTGTACCAGGGTGAAGCCAGGGACAGAGGGGACCAGGACAATGGCAATGCCAGCTGAGCTCATGGCTCGTGCAGATGCCACTAAAAGCAGGATGAGTTTTTCACAGAGCTGCTCTCTGAACTGGGCAAATTCCCTGTCCTAGGAGTCCTCAAAGACTTCTGGTCACATCCACCCTTTACCTGCCTGCAGGAATACAAGAGAGACGACCAGCCCTCCAAATTCACCTCCAATTATAAGCAAATCCCTCGTTGTATTTGATGCTAAACGTCTCTTTCCCCCCCACATGCAGCGTGATCACCCACCCTTAAGGGTCGTCACACGCGGGCAGCCAGGCAAACCAGCAGAGTGATTTCATTCCTTGTGAAGCTTGTTTCAAGCTTCTCCCGCTAATCCCGAGAAGCCTGTCTGACCCCGGGAAGCCTGACTGCCCCCACTGCAGCTGCCTGCAGGCACGGCCCCATCTGGAGGGCAGCTCTGTGGGACAGCCACACGCACGATGGCATCAAAGGCACGGGGATGTTCCTGAGGCCATGCTGAGAAGTGGTGGCAGAGGAGAGAGCAGGAGACGGGCAGTCTTTGCCCGTCCAGGCATTTGGCTCCCCTCGCTGTGCCCCTGCCTGCTCCTCCTGCACCTTGGCTGCCTGCCACCGCGTCCCCCGGGCAGGTCCTGGTCACCTGCGAGCAGGAAGCATCCGCGGAAAGTCCCCTGACAGCCGGTTTGCTGGCAGTGATCAGCCCGGCACCCACATGGAAATGCTTTTGCCGGGGAATGCTGCCACATCCTGCCCCGAGGTGCCCGGCCCCGGGAGGTTTCCCGTCCCTCTCCCCACCAGCAGCTGCTGCTGCTCTGAGCCTCTCCAGCGCTCACGTTTCACCAGCCATAAAAGTGTCTGGAGAGGGAATGGCAGCGGGAGCGGCGTTGTGCCTGGTGAGGGGAGGGAGCGGCGTCTGTCCCTGCCGCCGCAGCAGCCCCTGTCCCACCGCTGCTGCTCTCCCTGCCGTGACCCGGGCCTGGCCTCCCTCTCCTGCGCGGCTGGAGGGATGCCCAAAATGGATCAAAGAGCCATGGAAACCAGCCGGCAGCGATGCCCCGGCGGCAAGCAGCCAGTGGGGTGTCGTTCGCAGGAGACAAGCAGAGTGCCACAGGGACCCTAGACCAGATGGCAGGGACCTGGAATAGTGGGGTCACAGTGGCTGTTTGGGGACCCGAGCTGAGCTCTCCCCTCCCCACTCCAGCTCGGGCTCAGCCAGCCTGGGGGTTCCTGCATTCCCGTTTCAGGATTCAGCACAGCTCTGTGGGAAGCCCCGTTCTGCCCGGACCCCCACACGACCATAGCCGTGAGAGCTTTGGCCGGGAGCAGGTGCAGCCACGCTGAGCCCTGCGGCCCCTCCCTGTTAAGGTTGTTCATCACCACGCTCCTTCTTCGCTTCTCCTCCTGCACCCGGCTGCCCTAAGCCACCGGTGTCCCCGGGGCTGTCACACGCGAGCCAAGGCTCTGCTTGGCCCCGGGGCACTTCGACGCCCGGTGGGTGCAGTGTCCTCTGCAGCAGCCCCCCTAGGCTTCCTGTCCATCCCAGAGCCAGCTGGCCCTGCCGCGGGATTAGGCGAGAGCACGAGAGGGAAGCACCGAGCATCCCTCCGGATCAAACGCCCACGGGGCAGCGGGAGGGGCTGTAATTCATCCCCCTCTCCGTATGAGACCGGCTCGGGGCCGCCCGGAGCTGGGATGAGCGCGCAGCCGGTGCTCAGAGACAGTGGGAGGGAGGCGTTCGGGGGAATCAGTCAGGTGTGGACGAGGTATGAGGGGAGGCAGGGATGGAGCCGCACTCGTGACAGCGGTGCCGAGCGCTCACGCGCATCCCTCCTCCTGCCGAGATGCAGCAGGGCCGGCCATCCCTCTGCTGCGTCTCCACCATCCGCAGCTCGCAGGGACCACCCGAGCCAGGTGAGGGGTCTTCAGGGCATGGCCGGGGGGCTGTGGGGCCAGCGGACCTGGAGAGAGATGCTGCATGTGCGTTCCTGGCCGGAGGGCACAGCCTCCGGCTTAGCAGAGAGGGGCGGAGGGGGTGGAGGGCGGCTGGTTGCTCCCGGGAATGCTGTGGCTTCTCCCTGTGCAGGGCACGGAAAGGAGAGGAGAGCCCTTGTTGGATGTCACCCCACGTCCCTGCGTGGAGCCAGCCCAGGGCTGTCCTGGCACGGAGCCCCTCTGTGCCCATCCTTTCCTTGCTCCAAAATGCTCTCCATGCCCTGCTCAGCACCCTCCCTACTGTCCCGTGTCAAGTGCTGCCAGGTGATTGGAAAGTTGGGACCCAAGGGCTGGGCTGGGGAAACTGAGGCTGTGGAGGAGCTGCTGGAGCCAGGGCCTCTGGGCTGCAGGGCAGCCACTGCCTGCTCCAAGGGGAGCCATGCCCCCGAAGCTCCTGGACCTGCCTTTCTTCCTGGCTTGTTTTCCCTTTGACTTTCACCCCTCTTTCCCATCTGCTCCCACTCCTGATGTTGCTTCCAGGGGTGTTTGCTGCAGGAGCAGAGATGCCCATGTCCTGCTGCTGGAGGCAGATGCTCCATGGCTCCCTATGGATATGGGTCCTGCTGATGGCCAGAGCCCCTTCCCCTCTAGTCCCTGTAGCAAGCCCTGGGGAACCCTGGCACAGCTGAAGGACACAGCTCTGGCACCAGCCCCTTCAGAGCTGCCAGGTTTATATCTGCTGCAGCACCCAGTGAAGGGTTTCCAGCTCAGAGGTATCCCAGCACAGCTACAGTGCTCAGGGTGCCAAGGACAGGACAGTGGCATCTCAGACATCCTTGGCTGGAAGGAGCACAGCCCTCCGTGGTCCTCACCCAACAGGCTCAGGGTGTCTGAGACTGATGGAAGTCATCAGAGACATCCCCAGCTCCTGGGACAGGTGCAGAGACCACTCCTATCAGTCCTGCCTCTGATCCCCACTGAGCCTCTCCAGGGATCTCCTTCCACCTGGTTTTCTCTAAAATCATTTCCCCAGCCATCAGACAGGTCCTCTGCCTCAGTTTCACCGCGGCAATTCTTCCTGCTGGGTGTGTTTAAGAAACAACACTGTGTGATGTGCTCTGGGTATCCTGGGACAACCCTTTTCTGCTCTACTTTGACTTTTTTGGCCAGTTGTTCTATTGCAGAAAGGTGTACTTGAGTGTTCTCTTTGAAACCTCTTCCCTCTTAAAAACCACTGATTAGGAAAATGAGCTGTATCAGGACTTCTCCAGCCCTCCTGCTCTCCCAGGGTGGTTTGTTCTACAAGCGTGCCTCCTTTGGGTGCTGCTGTGCTCTTGGAGGTGCTTCCTGACTTGCCTGGTTCCCCGTGGTGGGAGCAGGTGAGCTGGGGGATGCTCTGGTCTTTGCTTCTGCGGATCAGAGCTGCTTATGTCGAGCTGTCTGGCTTTTATCCGGAGCAGAGGGAGCGTGAGCCCCTAATGCCCACTCACCCTCCTATGGCAGCTGGGTCCCTTCAGCCCCCCTCAAAGAAAGGCTTTGCAACCTCATTGCAACCCCAGCTTGTTAAAACACAAGGAATTGGATTTCAGCGACCTTTGTGAGTCTCTTCCAACTCAGGATATCCTATGATTCTATGAATAAGGGAAAAAAACCCCTGTTTGTGGGTAGATGTCTCCTTGTGGTCATTATTGAAAGGCTGGCGTGTCTTCAGCCATCACTGGAGCGCACAGTAGCTGTCCCCAGGCACCCATGGTCTGTGCTGGGGACCAGCCTGCATTCTCTTCTCCACCAGGCTGCCCAGGGAGGGTTTCTCTGCTCCTCTTCCCTTGGTGGTGGCAGTTTGCTGTCAGCCTGGACCAGGGAAGCAGCTTCCCTGGGCCTCCTCCCGATTCCTGTCCCAGCAGAGTGGCAGTGGCAAGCAGGAAGTTCTCAGCACATGTCGGGAATCAGCTGCGGGTCCTGAGCCTGCTCGGCTGGCGGGTGTCAAAACAACCGTGGCTCCTGAGGGGTTTGTGTGGGCAAACATCTTGTCGGGTGCCTGCTGCATCCCAGCGCCAGCTGGCGGCTCCTGGGCTGGTGGATTTTCTTCTTGGCAACGGGAAAGGGAGGCAGGAACGGGGAGTTTTTGGAGACGGGGGGCTCACAGCTTGAGTCCAGCGGGTCCTGTGGGGTAGAAAAGGCACTTTTGGGTGGATGGGCACCACGGCCGTCTCTCACCCCCCTTCCCTCTGCAGCCGCCGCTGCCGCCTCTGCTCACTTCAGCTTCTGCCGCAGCCTCCTGGAGCACACGGTGTCGGCAGAGAACCTCAGCTACCGCCTGCAGCGCAACCCGGGCAGCAGCCTCACCTGGCACGACGGCCGCAGCCAGCGCCCCGACGGCGGCCGCACCGTCAAGCTCCTGCGGCAGCCGGGCACCGAGGGCTCGCAGGTACCCCCACACCCCCCCTGCTGCCCAGGGGAACGCAGCTCCTCCTGTCTGCCACGCCCCGCAGGAGCAGCTCCTCTTCACCTGCCTTCAGATCCTGTTTTGCTGAAAGTTCTCGTGATTGTTGGGGGTTTAGTTATAGTAACAGATATAAACATCTTAATGTTAGTGTTTTCATCGGGCCTTGGGCTGTGCTGGGGTGAGTTCTCTGTGTCACCTCCTCTCTGTGCATCACCTGCCCTCCCACCTGGAGCTGGCACTTAGTACCATTTTGCTTTAAGTATGCCAGGATCAAACTCCTTTAAAAGCTTTAAAATCATTAAGTGCTTTTGTGTGTCCCGTAGCCTGGTTTGGACCATTGTCTTCCTAAAATTTGAGACTTTATTATACTATGGAGGCTGTGAGCCAAAGGTTTCCATCCATTCACTGCTGCACAGACACAGGAAGGAATATCATCCCTGCAGGTGGCTCCTGGTGCTTCCCAGCCCCTCCTTAACACCCTGGGAGTCAGGCTCAGAGGTGGCACATCCAGACACTGAATGCTGGAAAGAAAAGGGGGAAATCCAACTGCCTAGCTTCCAGCTGCCAACATGAAGATACTGTTGTATCAGAGGGCCTGTCTGGTTTGGCTTCAGAAGGGAGCAGGGACTCCACAGGGATGGGTATGGTGGTGATGCTTTCAGGAGCAGCAGCTCCAGGGGAGACAATGTCCCATGTGCTGGTGGCACTGTCCCATCACCTCCAGATGGCTCCTTCATGGGGACATGCCAGCCACTCTCCAGCTGCCAGCTGTATCGTGGCTCTCCCTGCTCCACCTCTACGTGCTGCCCAGAAGGATTTAGTGAAAGGTTCTTAATTTGCCATAAGCAAATAAAAATGCCAGAGCGAAGGAGGTGATGCAAGTTGCTCCTTGCAGCGCCCAGGGATGGCTCCCACCCCCTGGTTCCCCCAGCCACCTCCTGCCTTGCTGCCAGAGCAGCCTCCCAGCCCTCCTGCCTGCTCTCCTCCACACCGGCGCTCGATATTCACGGCTGAGAGTTTATCAGAGAGACAGCGCGGCTCAGCCGGCTGGAAAACAAACCCCTGATCCCTTACACCTCCCCTGCCCCTCTGGGGAGCGCAGGGACTCACTTGGGGACCCTCCATGGGGAGCGGGGAGTGCACACCGAGCAGGCAGTGCGGGGTTTCGGGATGCTGGGATGGTCCCGGTGCAGGGCTGCGTCCGATGAGTGATGTGCGTGCAGCTGTGTGCGTGCCCAGGGAAATTGCCAGTTGTTTGTCACCTCTTTCCCCGTGCCTCGGAGGGTTATTTGGATAATAGCTGTGGGAAGCTCGCGGTAAGCTCTCGGGAAGCTGGCTGTTATTCCCCCCAGCCCCTCCGCTTCTCATCATCACTCGTTAGTGAATCCAGAGAGCAAATCGCCGCCTCCTCCTCCTCCCCACGGCACACTCTCTGGCGCGCTCAGCCAAGTGTGAAGGAGCCGCGCAGCCGGCGTGGGCTGGGGCTGCTCCCGCAGGCAGGCGACTCCCGGGATGCGTCTGGAGGAGCCGGGCAGCTGCCGGGGTCTCCCCCAAAGGTGAGGGTTTGGTTCAGAAACTGCATCCTGTGCTTTTTCTATTGGATTTTCCATCCGCTTTGGAGAAAAACTCCTTACTTATTGATGCACAGCCTCCCGACTTCGCCTTCTTCCCTCTTGCTTGAAGGTTCCCAACGAGCTCTGCTTGAGGGTCAGCTCCTTTCCGAGCTCAAACGCTGCCCTGGGCACAGGCAGCAGCCCCACCAGGCTGGCCAGGCTCCATGGCAATGCCTGGCACGGGGCAGGGAGCACATCCCAGCCCAGCAGCCCTCCACCGCCTCCTCTGGAGCATCTCTCAGGAATGCATCATTAGTTTCAGTAACTGCGGGATGTCTGGAGTCCCTCTTACACTAATTGTCCCTGCTCCTCTATTAGACATGCTTAATTAGCCAGCGTTCACACGCAGAGGTCGATGTTGGCACACCACGGGCCACACGCTGCCGACCTTTCCCATGCCGGTGTGTCGTGCATCAGCTGCTGTTCCTGCTCTGTCCCTGCTGTGCCCGGGCCATGGGTGAGCAGGGGACTGGCAGTCCCGTCCCCTTGTCTTGTGGGAAGCAGGGATGCCTTTTCCACCCCAGTTTGCCTGTGATCCAGCCCAGGACAATGCCAGCAGCTTGGGCACAAGTAGATGCTTTGGAGTGGAAATGTTTGCTGGTGCTGCTCAAGGGTGGAGTCTCAGCATCAGCAGCGGAGGACAGCTCACCAATCTCTCCTGGGTGCTAAAAACAGGGAAAGGGAGATGCCTGCATCCTCCAACCCCACTTCCCAGCCAACCTAGAGGATTCCCTAGAAGAAGCAGGCTTGCTCCCCTGTGCAGTCACAGCTCAAGATGTGTGATTTGCTCTGTACAAGATAAGTCCAGGCTGCAACAACCTTGTGAGGCCAGAGTAGCTGTGATGGGTGAGAGAAAATGGAGCTGCCAAGCAGCTCAGGGTGAGACTGTGTGGCTCAGAGTGAGACTGGCCACTGCAGCAGACATCTGGAGGGAGGGAAGGCGGGATGGAGGGATGCTGTCAGATAAACCCTGTGTCCCTGTGGGCGTCACTCAGTACTGTGCATGGCACAGCTCAGCAGGTGATGGAGGGTGGCCAGGGCACTCTGGGGTGCTGGGGACTGTGATCCTGCTTTATCCTGGGTGTCTCTCAGCATAGCAGCACCCCAGGAACAGGCTATAGGGTTCAGAGGTGGCCTTAGACACCTGCAAGGCTGCAGGACCTTGTTGTTACCAGTTAGTTCAGGGTTGAAGGGGGTTGAGAGGGAGAGAAAGAGAGAGTCCTTCCTGCTGCAGGGTACCAGCTGGCTGCTGACTGCATTCCTGGGGACTTCTGGTGGGGATGAGTTTGCACCAGTACCAACATCTGCTGGGGATGGCTTTGCACCAGTTCCCACTGTCCTCCAGGTTCTCACTGGCTTCATCCCCATTGAGAGCTTCCAGCAAATGCCCATCTCTGCCTGGTGAGTGGGGACTCTGAGGACCTCCCCCAGGACATCTCCTGGGCCCGTGCAATGCTCTGCTGGGCTGGGAGATGCACAGGGGAGGGGAGCTGGGTCTCTTGTCTGCAGCAGGAGGGCTGGGAAGTTTAAAGCATTGAGTCTATATATGGCAGGACAACGAACTCAACCTCCCAACCCCACTCTTGCTGCCTCCCTTACTGGTTCCTCTGATTTCAGGATGAGCCCAGAGATGCCAGAGGGTGTGGAGCCAAAGTCTGCCAGCATCACCACAATCCCATGCAGCCAACCAGCATCTCCCCCATTCCCATGGACTGATTTCCATTTTCATCCTCGGAGGGTTGAACCCCACTAACTCCCTTATCTAACTAAATAATCTCCCCTCCCACCCCCCTCAGGTGCGTGGCTGTGACCACTATGGCATCTACCACACCAGCCCCACGCTGGGCAGCCTGGTCAAGCCAGTGGTGCTGTGGACCCAGCAGGATGTGTGCAAATGGCTGAAGAAGCACTGCCCACACAATTATCTCATCTACGTCGAGGCATTCTCCCACCACGCCATCACAGGTACAGTGTGCCTCTGGACTATTCCCATGTGCTCCTGGGAAAGGCTGTTTGGACACTGGTGGCTCAGAAGATGGACATGCCCCCCATTTCTGTCCCCTCTCTGCATGAGGTGCAGCCAGGGTGAGAGCAGGAGACACAGCAACACTGACCCAGGCTGGGCAGGAGGCATCTGCCACCAGGGTGAGTTCCAGGACAGGCTGGAGGTTCTTTAGAATTATTAAATTGATTTATAAGACAGGGAAGAGTCTTCTCATCACCTAGCTTAATATAATAATAATAATAATAATGATATTTTTAAAGTTTCTTAAATACTGGAAATTTTTACATAAGATAAAAATATCTGCCCAGTTGGAGTCCAAGATTCAAAGATCTTTGTCCAGGTCCAAATCCAGCTCCCAACCAAGTCCTTCAAGGAGACTCACCTCTAGCATCTGCTCCCTCCCCTTTGCTCCCTGGGGACAGTGGCTTTGACCTCTGTGTAAGAGCATCATTCCAGTCCAACTTCAATATGTGCAAGGCCAGACTGAGCTCTGCCAGGGCCAGAGGATGGTGGCAGGGGAGCGAGGGCAGGAGCTGCCTGGGGGGCATGCAAAATCCTAATGCAAGAGCTCAGCCAGCGCTTGCTCGGGCAACAAAGGCAGCATTAGTGAGTGAACGCTGGGAAGCAAGGACAAAAGCAGGTTTAAAATCCCTCCTCTAATAGCCCCAGACTGGAGGGAAGCGGCTCGGCGGGGACAGGAGCGCTAATGCGATGTGATGGGCACCCCCATTCCCCCGGGATGGCCAGCCCGCGTGGGGACCCTGCACTCGGAAAACATCTCCTCATGTGGGAGGCGGAGCGGAGAAAGGGAAAGCTGCTGCCTGCGGGGATGGGTTACATGATTGCAGTGCCGGTACCTGTCAGAGGCTGGGGACATGAGCTGCCACCCGGCGCTCTCTGAAAGTGAGGTCACGAACCAGAACGGTTCGGCTTGGAAAAGACCTTAAAGCTCATCTCATTCCACGCCCTTGCCATGGGCAGGGACACCTTCTGCTAGACCAGGTTCCTCCAAGCCTTGTCCAGCCTGGTCTTGAACACTTCCAGGGATGGGGCATCCACAGCTTCTCTGGGTAACCTGTGCCAGGGCCTCACCACCCTCGCAGGGATGAATTTCTCCCCAATATCCAGTTTAACCCTATCCTCTGCCAGTCACTCCTCCTCATCCTGTCACTGCACGCACTACTCCAGGCAGTGAGGGAGCACTCCCTCCTCATTCCCCCAGGCTGATGGGCTCCCCTTTGTGTTGCCCTTTCCTGGAGTCACCCCCCGCCCCCGCGGGGCTGGTCAGGCACCGAGCGGTTCCGTGTTCGCAGGCCGGGCGCTGCTGCGGCTGAACGGGGAGAAGCTGCAGCGCATGGGGATCGCGCTGGAGACGCAGCGCCAGGAGGTCCTGCAGCAGGTCCTGCAGCTCCAGGTGCGCGAGGAGGTGCGGAACCTGCAGCTGCTCAGCCAAGGTAGGGCCAGGGGGAGGCTCCAGGGTGGGCTGTGGCACCTTGGGGTGGGTTGTGGGGCCGTTCAGGGAGCACCGGGGTGAGCTGTGGTGCACGGGGCCGGGCTGCCACACACAGCCCAAAATCCATCAGTGACCTTTTGCACGGAAGGGAAGAGATTCTCCGGGGCTGGCAGTGGGTGAGCTGCGACATGCCACCCTGCAGGCTGTTTATTCCTTCCTCTCCCACCTTGTTCCAGCTTCTTTTGGAAATGTCTCCTAGCTGATCCGTCTGTTTGGCAGATTGCACCAACACTGTGAACCGAGCTCCTCTGGGACAGGCTGTGCACCGCCGATACGAGACCTGAGCCACAGGCTTGGAATAAGAAGAGACACTCCGAGCTTCCCAGACACTCCAGGGCTCCTCTTCCGCTTCTTCCTTCTCTTTCTTTTAAAGGAATACATTCCCGTGCAGGGATGGAAGGTTTCTTCCAGCAGACATGGCTCTTGGCTGGAGGAAAATCAGCAAACCAGCTGCTGGGACAGATGATGAACTTCCATTCACCTGAGCCTGACGATTCACAGGGAAAGAGATGGAAAAAAGGAGATGGCAAAAGGCAGGGCTCAGCACCGTGGAGAACAGGAACACAGTGATTCCAGGGACAGCTCGGAGCCATGTGCAGGACACTGAAGCATTATGCACTTGGGCAACATCCCAGCACCCAGCAACTCATGTCCATGCCTCGGAGCTTATTTAGGGAGCTTTGGTTTCCTCATCAGACTGGGCTGCCTTCCAGCGTCCGGGGAGGTGACGTTATCAGTAGCAAATAAGATGATACAACCAGCCAAAAAATTCAAAGCGGGGCCGAGACCCAAGCACCCAGCTCCACTTGGTGAGTTAAAAAGGGAGCTGAGTCATCAGAGCTGGAAAATCTGGGAGTAAAAGCAGGGTGGATGCACCGGGAGGGTGCCATGGCCTGGAGGAAGCTGTGCCAGGAGCTCATCTTTCATCCACAGGCAGACAGGGGAGCCCATGCAGGGGCTGAGGGGAGCAGGCAAGGGTGCTGCGGGTGGTGATGGGTGCTGCCCAGGGTGGGGCTGGGGGATCACTGGGTGCCAGGTCCTCCCCTGGCCCCCATGCCTGGTCCTGATCTGCTCTGTGCTCCTACCAGCTCTGCAGAGCTCTGCTCATCCAGGCATTGGCAGGTTCTTGTCCTGATCTCCTGCTCAAGAGCTGGCGATGGTGCCCCCAATGACCTTCACCATCACTACAGTGGAAGTGTTTGCTGGTACACCCCCACCTCCCAAACTCTCCCATACAGAGCTACAGACTGCCTTTGTGGGCAGATAAGGAAAATCCACATGTAAATCAGGATTTTTGGCTGGGATGGATGCTGTCACCTCCCCACATTCCACCTCAAGTGATGAGGGTAGGGCTGTGGGTCATGGGGGTCCAAAAACAGCAGCACCCCAAAACCCCTGGGGCATTGGGATGTGGAGGCAGGTCACAGTGCCCCCCCAGCTGGGCACCCTCCTGCCTGCTTCTGAGGCCTTGAGAGGCTACCTAGAAAAAAAAGCTAGAGAGTGATAAAGGAATAAAGTAGGTATTTATTCAAAAAGGCCTTCCAAGGATGCATCTTGGGCAGCACAAGAGCCCGGCTGACGCTCCACCCAAGATGGACCATGGATCACATGTTTTCACACTTTTATAAGTTTTGGTCCATTTACATATTGGGGTTAATTGTCCAATTACAACTTCAGGTTTTGAAGTTCCATCCTCACAGATTGCTCCCCTCAATTTGCTTGTACGTTTTGGGCCCGAAGCTGCAATGGTGTCCTTGGTTCTCGGGCTGGAAGAGGATTGTTTTGTCTAACTACACTGTGAAGAGAACTTGCTAACACTTTATATGAATTTCAGAGTTATATACCAATGCAGTACAGAATCTGGAAAATATGAAAGCTAAAACTTAAGGCATCACTTCTCTGCTGGTAATAAATTAGACTGTTATTTTAACTCTCTGCTCTTCTGACTCTTCCCACACCTGAACCTGTCCTGTGAGATTGGTCCCTCCAGTCCTTCCTGGGTATGCTCAGGAGATGCCTACAGCCCTAAATACCTCCAAACTAGGCTGAACATCTTCCCACTCTGCCTGTGGGTCAGGGTTCTATGACCCTCAGCTCCATCTGCAGGGAAGCAGCTCCAGGGCTTTGCTGTGTGTAGCCCCTGGAACCTCAGGACACAGGAATTAGAATTTCCTCCTGTTTCCATACTGACCTTTTCAAATATGCAACAAAATTTGCTCTTCTCACCAGAGACTCATGAGCAGCAGAGCTGGCAGAACTTCTTGAGTTTTAAGAAAAGGAAAAAGAAGCCAGGAAAATGCCCATCTTCCCCACGGTGGGGTTTGTTTCTGCCCTGTGGGGAGCCAGAGTGGCAGTGGGAGCGGTGGGGAGGCACAGGGAGCTGCCGGGTGACGAGGGGGCCAGAAGCCCAAAGAGCCGATCAGGGCTGCAGGTGTCTGCACATCGTTAGAGGGAGACGCTGAGCTTCTCTCCAGGGCCTGGGAGCTGCACAGGGAGAAACGTCTTCCCCAGCTCCGGCTGGGCTCATGCAATAACCTGGGGGAGATTTGGCTGGGAATGCAGCTGGGGTGCACAGAGCAGTGCTGGGGCTGCCCCGGACTCTCTGCAAAAGGCAGGGTCCCCCCAGATCCTGCCCCAAAACCCAGCTGCCCCTTGCTGTGCTCCTGAGGATGCTCTGGCTCCCTCCAGCTCCTCAGCATGGAAGAAAGGAGGCACAGAAGAAAGCAGAAACCAGACCAATTGCACTCAGCCAGAGCCCCAACCATGGCACCTGTTCGGATATCTTTCTGAAACCCACCAGAACAGGATGAGGTGGAGGGGCAGGGTGAAAAAATATTCCCAGGGCTGGCAGGAGGATGCTGTCCCACCCCCAGTCCCCTGCTCTGTGTCTTTGTCCTGATGAGGATGGTGGTGGTGGTAAGAGAAGAGCATCTTTCCAGGCTGGCTCTGAATGACTGCTCTGGCAGTGTCTGGTGCCACCTAATGCCCATGGCTTGTCCAAGGGGCACCCAGGATCTGCCCAAGGCAGCAGGGATGCATGCAGAGCAGCCCTGATATGGTTTTGCCTTTGGGTAACCCTGGGCATACAGCGAAATGCATCTGCATGGTGTATCCAAGGAAAGACAGTTCTCCTCACTTGTGGTGAGAACTTGGGTGAGAACTTGTGGTGGTGAGTATTGCACCAGGACCCTGGGAACTGGAGCAGATGCTGCTCAGGATCCTCTCAGACTGAGGCACAGCTTGGTCACTCCTCATCTTTTGCTGAGCAAGAAAAATACCTTTTACTTGTCCAGCACTTATCTGCCAGTGATATTGCAGGCACTGCCCCAAAACAAACAGTGCTGACAATGAAACACAGATGAATCAATTCATGCAATATTAAAACCAGACAACAATTAAAGTAAACAGAAAACATCAGCAAGCCTCAGTCAGTCTCCTACAGCAGGCAGGAGGATGCAGGCAGCAGCACTGGGGCACAGGGGCAGGCAATGGCCATACAACTGTCTCTGACAATTTTTTTGCCACTTTATTTGGTGGAAATTGTTTTGAATAAGAGCTCCAAAGTGTCACTGGTATCAGGAGTTACATTCAGCATCTTCTTAGAAAGGAACAATTCAGCAATCCCCTCCCAGTGGCAGAGGCAGTTCGCAGATTCCAGCAAGGTTTTCAAGCAGAAAATAAAAAAGCCAGCAGAGATGCCCATAGAAAATGCATGCAAATTTGTCTGAGTAATTACTGAGCCTGGTTTGATGATGTAAATACCTCCAGCTCTGAAGCACTGCTGATTGTGGCTCTGATGCAGGGAATGCTCCCCATTCCCCCAACCCTGAAATTCATGCTGGGCACTGAAGGCAGCCTGTGCTGTCCCTGGCTGAGTGGGGTGGGAGGACACAGTGTGCTGGGCACAGGGGTGGCAGCACCTGCCACTGGCTCTGCTGGGTTGGAGCAGGTTTAAATTGGAATGCCTGTCCTCAGTGGATTGCATGCTCGATCTAATTAGGACCCTGTCATCCCATCAGGTGCACAGGGGGGATTACAAACCACCCCAAGTCATTGAATGGGAATAAGCAACATGTGCTGGCAGCCCAGTAAGCCAACCCTGTCCTGGGCCACATCCCCAGCAGCATGGCAGCAGGGAGGGGGGTTTGTACCCCTCTGCTCTGCTCAGGAGGGACCCCACCTGCAGTGCTGCCTCAGATTCTGAGGATCCCAACATCAGAAGGCTGTGGAGCTGCTGGAGTGAGTCCAGAGTGTGAACCCAAAGACACTCCGAGGGCTGGAGCACCGCTGAAATGAAGACAGGCTGAGAAATCTGGGGTTGGTAAACCTAGAAAACAGAACATTCTGGTGAGATCTTAGAGACACTTTCAGCGCCTAAAGGAGCTGAGTGACTTTGAACAAGAGCATAAAGTGACAGGACAAGGGGGTATGGCTTTAAACTGACAGAAGACAGGGTTAGGTTGGATATTAGGAAGAAATTCTTCCCTGTGAGAGTGGTGAGGCACTGGCACAGGCTGCCCAGAGTAGCTGTGGCTGCCTCATCCCGGGAAGGGTGCAGCAGCCTGGAAGGGCTGCTCCAAGTCAGAGCATCCCAGGGAAGAGTGAGGTGCCAGTGTGTGGCAGAGGCACAATAAAACAGCCACCCCTGGGATGTTCCAACAGCCACATCCCAGCTCTGGCACGCCTCCCTCTGCCTCATCCCATAGCCCTGGCCCCATCCCACGGCCTGGTGCTGGAGAACAAGACAGGAACACACAAACAGAGTCTCGCAGCGAAGGTGGCAGAAGTCTTCTGCTCCAGTATATCCTTGCTGCACATCCAGGACTAATCAATCTTGATTTATTGCTAATGAACTTGAAAACAGTGTTGGGATGGATCAGGTGCCACTCAGGGTGAGATGGATAATATAATTAAGATTTCCTCAAAGGTCCCGTTTTTCTTACCTTGTTAATTAAGCTGATGTGGGGCCCTCCATGCAGAATACGTAATGAGAGGCTGCCAAGACAGAGCTGGTTGTTAATGGAAGGTGATGCAGGGGGAAATGCTGGCCTTGACTGCAGGGCTGGAGACATTTGGGCAGCTCTTTGGCAGCTTGGTTCCTCAGAGCAGCCAACAGCTGATCTCTGCTGAGAACTCACCACATGCTTTGCACAAATCCATTTGGAGCCGACAGGGCAGAGCGTGCAGTCACAGGGAGGCAGGTGGAAGTTGATGGGATCCTCCCTGCTTGGGATAGCCTGAGCATCATGGCAGAGCACACCAAAGCACAGCCAGGGTGTGGGGACAGGGCATTTCCTGCAGAAATCCATGAGCTGCCCCTGTGGCTTCAAGCAGCAGCTCTCACCAGGGCTGGAGCCTGTGGAGCGAGGAGGAGGGGAAGCTGCTCCACTCCCCATGGCACAGGCACGTTTTTGGTACTTGCACTCTGGTGGTGACTTATGACAATGAATTAATGGCCTCTTAATAAGGGTGACACTTCCCTTAATTAGAAAGTATCAGAGCAGGGATAATTGCCTCATTTCATTTTGTTCCCCTGTATTACTTCCTTCATTTTTGGTCCTCATTCTCAGCTGCTGGATGCCCTCTGAATGCTCTGCCTCCCCAGAGCCAGAAACACTCCCAGGGACAGTGACACAGAGACAGGAAAGATGGAGAGAAGTGAGTGTGGGTATGGCTGTGGTGCTTTCACTGGGACAAGGACGGAGAGGGGTGGGTGCAGATTCAGCTGCAGTGATGCTGCTCTCACAGGGTGGTGTCAGGTTTGCAGCAGTGCAGGTGCCTGGCTGTTTGCACTGGGGTTGGTGGCACATGCGACTGCCTGGCAAGGCTGGAGCAAGGGGGAGGCAGCATCCACAGGCTGGAAGCCACCAGAGGGAATGCAGCAAGTGGTGGGAGTTGGGCAGCCCAGGGAAGACAACAGGACTGAAATAAATAGTTGATCCAAAACAAGTACAATTTGGGTTGACCAGAGGTGTTCCCCAGCCTGGATGCACCAGTAGCTTTGCTGCAAAGCCAAGTTGAACATCCACAGCATTTCACTTGGGCCTTTTTTGGAAAGGCAAATTTGGGGTTTGGTTTTGACTCAACATTCCCAAGCAGCACATTTGCACAGACTCTTCCTGGGGCCTCCAGGAAAATCCTTCACACCCCCTACAGAAAATGAGCCTCTTCACTTCCCATCAGAGGATGCCTTTTCTAAAACTAGGAAGGGTTTGATGAAGCCACATAACTTCATCACCAGTCCTGCATTCCCACAGCTCCCACTGCCCTCCATGGGGTTGTTGGTGCCTCTGGCTTGGGATGGATCCCCACAGGGCATGTCCCCATGTCCCTACAACCCTGTAAATCATAAACAGCAGCCTCAGGGCTGCTGGGAGCTTTACAGCTCCAGCTCCTCCTTGAGGCAGGAGCTTTTCCCCCCCTTAGCCTTCCCTCTTTGCACTGCAATCGTTTTGCTCTGTTGCCATATCTAAAATTGAATCTGTTTGGATTTTCTCTCGCTCTTCTTCTTTTTTTTTTTTTCTTCCTTTTGCTTATATTTTCTGAGTGCATTCAAGCACGGGGCGGGGGGGGGGGGGGAATAATAAAAAAATCCATCAGCATAATTCCTGGCTGTTGGAGTGATAGCAGGCTCCGGTTTCCAATCAGCGGCCCAGGCTGCGGAGCAGCGCGGGAGGAGGCTGGGGCTGGCCCGGATGCTGCCGCACAAACCAGCTGCAAATCCCTCTTTGTTCGGGAATCACTCTCCTTCAGCCGGACCAGCCTCTGCACAGCCCGTCCTGCCGATGTGAGAGCATGTGGCTGCTCCAAGGGGCTTTGTCCCCCTGCCACTCCAAGGATAAAGGGGATGCAGCAGCTGGCTGCAATCTTTTATCCCAGGATAAAGCCTTGAGACACAGAGAATGCTGAGTCTCCCAGTCCTGGGTCTGGGCATCAGTCATGCCCTTTCCCTCAGCTGTCTCTGTGCCTGGTGCACCAGACTCAGCAGACATGGGCTGAAGTCTGGGCTCCCAGTGCTCCCAGTGCTCCCAGTGCTCCCAGTCCCACGCATTATGCATCTCACCATCCCACCGGTGGAAATGCTGGCCCTGCACAGCCCCATATGCACAGCAGTTAGTGGGAGTTTTTGGGATGCCTCCAGGGCAGTGACATGGGGAAGAGGCTCTGCAGACCCAGCACACATTTTATTGTAACAGCCTTAGGGATCTGCTGCAGCCCATTTATCAGACACTGGCATAAGATGCCCAGAGAAGCTGTGGCTGCCCCATCCCTGGAAGTGTTCAAGGTGAGGTTGGATGGAGCTTGGAGCAACCTGGTGTAGTGGAAGGTGGCTTCCTGTGATTCTAAAATGTGCTTTTAAGTTACTTTTTAAAGTGTAAATGCCTCATCAGCCAGTCCCATTCTGGGCAAGGGGCATTGTCCTGCCTCCAGAGCCCAACATCCCAAGAGGATCTGCATCCAGAAAATCAGATTATTTCCTGCCCTTCTTTAAAGGGTGGTTTTTACACTTGTGGAGTTTTAAACTCTTGGCCAGGTGTCTTTACAAGCCTGAACTGACCCTTGTCAGTGATACTCAAATTGCTGCTGGGTTGGGGTGGGGGTCACTGTGTTGGCTACATGCTGGCAGGCACAGGGCAGCTCCAGGGAGATCTGCTCAGCACCAGCATGAGAGGCTGGAGAAGCAATGCCAGGACTGCATGTAGGGTGGCAGCACCTCATTGATACAGGCTATATAATTGGTTTTTCCCTCATCTCCTCTTCCTAGGGTTCACATCAATTTAATTTACATGCTCACTGGCTTGGACTGCTTCATCCCTACTGCCAAGCACCTTCTCCAGCATTTACGGCTGCAGTGTGTGCCTGAGTGTTGCTCCTTGGCCTCCTCCTGCCTTGTGTGGTGGGAACGGTGGGGACAGTGGGAACAGTGAGCAGGGGGCCACAGCACTGGGGAATCACCACATGGCCCCTCCACAGCATCGTGCTGGCTTGCAAGGATGAGCTCTCATCCACAACCCACCTCTGCAACAAAGCCACCGTGCAAGAGGAAATGTGATGGCTCCCTGTGAGCACATGGAAGAAGGCAGCACCACTGCCCCGTTGCTCTTCCTCCTCCTCCTGCCTTTCCCAGCACAGCTCTGTCTATGTAACAAAGCACTCCTCAGCATCTGCTTAACATTTGCTGTTCTTTTCAAGTCCATTCTTTGGCCCCTCTGCTCAGTAGAGCCTGAAAATAACAATGTGGACGCCTTTATATCGCATAATTTCAGAGGTTTGTTCCTCACCCAGCCTATAGCTGCCTGCTCTCCCTGACCCTGCCTAACCTCAGGGTGGCCAAGCTCCCCTCCCTCCCCTCACTCTCATCCCGTTCTTGGAGACGCAAAACGGTGCTTTATGGATGCAGAAAATGGAAATGGTGGCACTTTAGCACACGTGGAGCAGCTGTCACATGAGCGATGGGCACCGTCTACAGTGAGGAGGGAACCTCGAAGGTGCTGAAGGTGCTGCGGCTCTCATCGAGCACGTGGAGCTGTCCGATAGCCACCCCCAGGCAGCCGAGCCCTCCCGGGAGGCAGCTCCCAGGCTGGGAAGCGAGCCCGCCTCGGATATGCCTCATTCTATACAAAGAAGGTGGGTTGTGCCTGTCCCTCCCACCCTGCTGAGCACCCTCCGCTCCACCGATAATCATACCTAGCAATTACACCGAGCTTTCCCTGCTCTCTGCAGACGTTAATTAAGCTCTTTTCCCGCAATGGAGACAAAGAGGGGAAAACCGCGGGGAAACTCCCGGCTTGGGTTGGGCTTTTTTTTTTTTTTTTTTTTTTTTTTTTTTT
>VZUI01022685.1:0-25313 GCA_013401135.1 Cettia cetti
ATAAATAGTTTAATAGTTTTTTCCACTTTTTCTCTGAGGAAATTTTTCCTGGACTGGCTGGGGGGAGGGGCTGTTTGAGTTTGCCTCCCAACGGAACCCCTTCAGAGGTTTCCTCCCAAATTTACCCTAAACCAAGACACTCCACCACTTCCTGTAGTTTGAGTCCTTGCCTTGAAGCAGCCCAGATTTGACTCTCTTTTCTTAATGACACAAAGCAAGTCACCCGGGCATGTGGGTGAGCAATCACCTAGGCATGTTGAAAATTTGACCTTCACCTTCTGCCCTGAATGTAGGAAGAATCATTTTCCCATCATGCTAGTATGATGGAAGGATAAGCATGTGGAAGACCTGCTGAAGGACTCTTAGCAACTCAAAAGACATATCAAAAGCAAGACAGCAGAATTTCTGAATAGCAGATTTAAGGTCTCCAATGTAAATTGGTGACCAGCACTTTGTCCACGTGTGTAGTGAAGATCCCATCAAACACAAACAATACCCCATTCCCCAGAGTAGAACTGGGTTTGAGACTGTGGGGTTAAACACAGGAACAAGTCTCTTTTAAGAGGGAGGCCACAAAGACATGTTTTTAAAATCTTTATATGTTTCCAAGTTCATGGGATTTTTTTATTTCTTAGGATTATGCTAAGACATGTATACCCATAAAAAAATTATTCCTTACTTAGATCTATAGATATCTCTAAGGTAAGAAATAAGGAACTTCTGCCATTGACTGTACCTGTAAGAATTTAACTTTTTTTTTTCCCAATGTTCTCACTTCAAATGTATCATCATGCTTCTATTAATTTGAGTGTAAGCATTGTATGCACAGCTGGAGGCAGAGCATGCCCCAAAAGCTGGCTACATTTGAAGAGTGCACTGTGAAAGAGAAACAAGGCTAGACATTAGCAAGGGTTTCATCTCTGGGATCCTGTGAAGGAGCATGCAGCTTCTTTCGGTGTTTCCTCATTCATTCCATAAAGTTGATTCCACTTTTTGAGAGTATTGCTAGACAATAAAGACAAATGATACAAAAAAAAAAAAAAAAAAAAAAAAAAAAAAGGCAAAACTCATAATGAAACTTGCAGAGAGAGGACTTTCCCCTCCTCCCACCCCACTTGTCCGAGCATTTGGAAAGAAGCACTTGTAGCTAGAACCCGGGCTAGACACCCCGGTAAATCTGGCTTCAGAACTATTGCTGCTGGATGAAAAATGTGATCACCACCAAAAAACTAACTACTGATCTGGCGTGAATTCACTCGAACGCTTTGAATAGGTTAAAAATGGTTCATGGCGTTTCTTGGCGCGTTCTGGGTAACTCGGCAGGAAGGGAACCGTTGTTCACGGTGGATGCAGATACCGCAGTGCCCCCGCCTGGCTTCTGAAGATCCGATGTCACGGTGAAACAGAAACGGTTTCACATGTCGTGTCCTTGATGCCTTAAGTTTTAGCTTTCATGTTTTCCAGATTCGGTACTGCATTGGTATATAACCCTGAACTTCACAGAAAGTGTTAGCAAATTCTCTTCACAGGGTAGTTGGGCAAAACAATCCTTTTCCAGCCTAAGAACCAAGGACACCGTAACAGCTTAGGCCCAAAAAGTATAAACATGAACAAACTGAGGAGAGCAAACTCAGAGGACGGGACTTCACAACCTGAAGCTGTAATTGGACAATTAACCCCAATATGTAAATAGACCAAAACTTAACAAAAGTGTGAAAATGTGGTCCCCATTGTCCACTTGGGTGTAGTCTCAGCCAGGCTCTTGTACTGCCCAAGTTGTATACTTTGAGGTCCTTTTTAATAAATACCTACTTTATTCCTTTAACACTGTCTAGCCTCTGTTCTAGGTAGCCTCTCAAGGCATCATCCTCACATGGGACAGGTTTTTGTTCAGCTTTCAGAGAGTTCACTTAAACACAGTGGGCTGTAGAGCTGATGTCCTCCCAGGACAGAAGCAGGGTAGCAGAGCAGGGGACAGTGGCACTGCAGTGCTGCAAAAACTGAGTAGACAGCTCTCAGGTCATTTGAAGCAGTACTACGACTGTCCCACAGTCCTTACATCAGCCTGTACTCTGGAGAATTGAGCATATCTTGGCTCAGCACACATGTCCTTGCATCGGTGAATCCATCTGCTTGTGAGCTGACTTGTGCTTAGGAACTGGGCACTTAATCTTGGCCCTGTCAATTTCTCATCTCACACAAATAATTTGCTGATTTTAACCCAAAAGTCTGGATGTAGCAAAGGAGAACCACAACACAGTCTCTGTATATAGTAGTGATGGTGGTGATGGGTGAGGAGGAGAAAGGACAAAGGCTTGATTCTTCTTTGTGTAATAGGTTTGTCCACGTTGTTGCCAGATACCACAGACTTTGGCACTGGGGGTCACCTGGCTTTCTGACTGGCATAGTTCAACCTAGGCAAGCCCAGAAGCTGGCGGCCTCCATTTGGGAGGCTGCACAGAATGGGGAGCAGAGCTGGTGACCCATACTCTGCCTGGACAGTCAGTCTGCTGGAAGCCTGCCCACTTGCTGCCCATCCCTGCAACTTCCCATCTCTTGCAGCCTTGTGAAGCGCCAGGAATCTGCAATGCAGAGTCTAGGGGCTGACTGATCTTCCTTGACCACAGATACCTCACCAAAGATGAGCAACAGCCTCTCCAGGCAACCATTTCTCTCCAGCAGCTGAAGTGCAGACAACCAGGAAGAAGCTAGTTGAAATCAAACTAAACTGAGCCTAAACTAAAATGAGTTTAGAGATAAGTTCTTTGTGCTGTTGTTTAAAACAGAACATCACAGTGGACAAGCTTTTTTTCAGCTGGAAAGTTATAGTTGCTTGATTTTTATTGGTTTAAGGGTTTGTTGTTGTTGTTGTTTGTTTGCTTTTGGTTTTTGTTTTTGGAACATGCTGAGTCAAAGAAATCATTTCATGGTGGCAAAAATGCAAATTTTACAGTTCAATGTAAAGCCATGAAATAACTTTTTTTGTTGTTATCGTTATTATTAATAATAACAATGATATTGTTATTAACAGTTTTAATACCGAAGCTGTGTTGAGATGCGGGTTTTTCTGCCTGGGGTGGGGTTTTTGTCGGAGCCGAGCGCGTTTCCCCGCGCGGGACCAGCCCCGGCCACCGCGGCCGCTCCGCGGGGCAAGCGCGCCGCCCGGCGGCCGCTGGCGGAATGCCAGGTGGAGCCGCCCACGGGCTTCCAACCCTGCCGCCAGCTCCTCTCCTCGCACCGACCCCCTCGGCGCTGCTCCACTTCCTTCGAGGGACCAGAATCCTAACCACAGCCTCCTCCCTGTTTTCGAGGGCGTTGCTTTCATTCCTGCAAGCGTTGGCGCTCTGGGACGTGGCCCACTGGTCTGGAGAACACCGTGGGTACCAGGTGGGTGCTGGAATCCCTCTTGAACCCTGCGTGCCTCATTGATTTCTCCGTGGTACCAGTCTCAGGTGGCTGCAGTAGGGGCTGAGGACGCGGCAAACTGCCAGTGAGAGAGGGAGGTTCAGCGCTGCTAAAAACAGAGTGCCTGCCGGAACAGCCTGCTTTTTGGATTATAGGAGTTTTTGGATTATAGGGGCACCCTGGGATGATCAAGTGATACTGAGCAGCACCTCGGTGCCTAACTTCCAGGATTTAAGTTTGTTTCTCCAGTCTGGCAAAACCAGTAAAGAGATGATTTGCAGGAAAACATGGTTTCTTTCAGCATTGAGGAAGAAACAGTACCAGAGGATATTGAGGTCCTTTTCTGTCCATGATTAGGTATCTCATTAAAAATTTTCAGCATTTCTCTAAATTGAAGCATTGGATCCTCACTACAGACTGTTTTGAGAGAGAAACAGCAGACAGCGACATACATTGGGGACACAGCTTCTATTTCAGCTCTTGACTAATTAGTTAGAGAATAAGATGTCCATTTTGTGAGCCACAGCCTTTGCTTTTTCCTCAAATGCTCCTGTTACCAGTTTGATGGAAGAAACCGCCCAGCCAGGCAGAGCCCTGACTGTCTCTGGAGATAGATGCAGATAAAATCAGCCTGGTCAGATGGGAGGGCAGCTCCTGCTCCATGCCTGGCACTTCAGAAAGTGTTTTGCAGAAAATGGCACTCACATCTAGCAGAGTGCTTTCACTTGTCACAATAGCAAAAGCAAAGCAAACACCAGTTTCCCTAGAAACTGCATGTGCTGGCACAGGTTGACTTTAAGGGAGGGAAAGAATCCTAAATAGGAAAGTAATGAGTGCAGAAGGGTGAGTGTGCTGCAGGTAGGGTGAGGTGACATGTCCCAGGCCGACAGGAACCAAGGTGGCTGTAGTGGGGCAGGGCCCCCCAACACAGACTCTCATGGGCATTGTCCCTCACTGCTCAGTGCAGTGTCAGAGACTGCCTTGGGGCAGAGGCAGCTGAATCTCCAGATTCAGCTGGGTGGCTGGGTGCCCCAGAGTGCACAGCTCCACTGAGTGCAGCTGCTCACCAACAGCTCACCAACCCCAGCCTGGCTGCAGTGACACAGACCAGGTGGTACTCAAGGGCTGGGCTTGCTGCCACTGAGGCACACCTCTGCTTTGCATTCAGAGCCTCAGAAAGGAGGCAAATTTGAGCAGAGGCTCTTGGATTTCCTCCTCAAGGGCTTCCTCCTAGAAGAGGCAGCTGTCACTGCAGCCCTCAGCTTGGTGGCCTTGGGTGCTATTTCTGGGTCCTGTCAAAAGCCACCTGCCTTACAGAGGGAAGCTCAGGACTGTTCAGTCCCTTCTATTTATAACCACAAAAGCTCCTCCAGGGCAAAGGGAGTAACTAGTGCTGGGGAAAATGAGTCTGAAGACAGCATTGTCCAGTGAGGCACACCTATGGCAATGTACACCAACCACATACCAGGCTGTCTGAGTAAGGGTGAAATCAGCAAGGTGAGGGAATTGGTTATTTCCTTTTATTAAGTGCTCAGGAGGCTCTATCTAGAGTACCATGTCCAGTTTGGGTCTCTCACTGCTACAGAGCTTGATGAAGAGGAACAAATCTGGCAGGGGAGACACTGAGACTGTTGGGAGCTGCTTGGACAATGTCACCAGGGGGAAAGACCGAGGGGCCTGCTTAATCATCAGAAGAAATGCTAAGTGGGATCCAGGTGCTCTTGTCTGTTAACCAAATGGGTACTATAGAGAAGATGGGACCAGACTTCTCTCAGAGATGCACAGTAAAAGGTCAAAGGATGCAAGAAGGGAAGTTCTGATCAGACACAGGTTTAAAAAAAATCCCAATGAGAGCAGTGAGACACCAGGGACCCTAAAAAAGCTGTGTGATCTCAACCTTTGGAGACATTCAAAGCTTACTGCAAACTGGTCTTAGAGATGAGCATTGTTCTGGGTAGAAGCTGGACTCGACCTCTTCAGAAGTCCCATCTCACCAAAACCTTTGAGTGACTCTGTAGTACCATGAACTACACCTACTAAAATGTAGGAAAGAGCTGGAAACCAGGAAGAACTCCGTTGCTTCTCAGAACCACCAGCTCCCTGCATGTTCTGTGAGCTTACACTTTAAAGGGAGCAGAATATTCTGCTTGGGGCAGAATAAAGCAAAAGGCATCCCATGTATTACTTACACATGGCTTTCACACTGGCAGCTTTTACATCTTGCTTGTCTTTAAGAAACTCCAAAATCAGTCTCTCCCTAGGGAGTGTATGTGTCTAAGAGCAGAGCGCAAGTGGAAATGTAGGGCAGGTTGAATGGTGTCTCTTGCTCCCAAGTGTTGTTGCCCTCTAGGTGCGGCTGCCAGGGATGGCTGAAGGAGACTGCTCCCAGCTGTTCACTTTGCCTCTGTCAGACCCAGGAAAATGGGAGGCATTTCTCCTCTTCAGCTAGTTCGTCTCTGGTTCTGGTCCAGTGTGATGAGACACACGGGAACCTACTGTGTAAGGTTTGTATGGAAGAAGGTCACTGCTGTAACTGGGCACTGGAGATACCACTTGTACTGTCAGCCCTGCTCTGAGACAGTCAGTCACCTTTGGCAAAGGAGCAACATGCACCCTTGGACCAAAAGTTGCCACAACCAAATTGTGGCCCTGTGATTCTGTTCCTTGGGGAGCAGATCTGATTAAAGTGATCACCTGGCCCTGTGAGCCTGGAGAAAGTGGCCCCAGCTGAGGAAGAGGGACTCAAGACCCCTGTGCCACAGCAAGGGATAAAGGACTTTTAGGAAGAGGGTGAATCCCTCTCAAAGAAAAATCTTGTTTAGGGCAGGTGGCAGGCACTGACACCAGCTCCCAGAAGGCACAGGGAGCACTTGGGAGGTGACCCCAGCAAGGTCCCTCCCCATTCCAAGTTGTGTCACCACCGACATGGGTCTGTGCCCCAAGAGTTGATTACACCCTCCATGTCCACTCCTGACCAGCCACGTGGAGCCCTGCAGTCCTGGCAAGGCCATGGGATAGTGACCCTGAAGGTCCTGGGACCGAAGAGTAGTGTTTTTGACACCCCTGACCTGAAGTTCAGCAGTTTATCCTGCTTCCTGATAATCCTGCCTGCTTTCATAATCTAGGTGTGCTCTGTGCCAACTCTTCTCTATGTGTACATTTCTGGCTCTCTGGTCTCCTTGAACAGAGAGAGGAGGGACTGGAAACCAGAGGGCCCTGAAGGCAGAGCACCTGCAACCACTACCACCAAGGGAGCCCTGTGCAGGAGAGAGTGTAAGGATGAGCTTTACAGGGTTTACAGGCCTCCCAGTGAACAGGCTTTCAGAAAAAAACCCATAAGGATCCTGCCTCCTCAACTCACTTGTTCTTTTTGGGTCTAGCCTGTCTGGCCTCACCAGTTTAGGATTTCCCTGGGACACCTGTGTGACTAAGTGACCAGCTGGTTCAGTTTAAGCTCAATTATAAGGAGAGGAAACTGCAGCTTTTCCAAAAGTCTCTCCCAAAGTGTGAGAAACCTTTACCCAGCAGTGCCAAGTTCCACAGAAACTTATATTTATTTTGGCTTTTAAATGAGCTCTCACACAAAGCTGCCTTAATATCAAACAAGTGCAAAATAACCCTGGGCAGATTAGTATTTGTGTCATTACAGTGGTTTAAAAAAATTACTCTAAAAGAAACTCTAAATCCACGGAAGGAGATTTTCATTCTCTGCCAAGCAGCATGCACAGTAACAACCAAATAATTAAGAAAATCACCCTGCCCTGAATCAATGAGAGTGCATATGATGTCTCTCATCCCTCCTAATTCTGCCAACTCTGGGGCCAAAGCACATTGGGAGGTTCTTTCTGGTCTGTGGCAGTTAGTGAAGGAGTCGGTAAGTGCTTGGGAAATGTACAGTAAGAGCACACTTCACTCCTATTTCTCCTGTTAGCCTGTTACTTTGCTCTACCAGACTCCACTGAAGCAGAGAAGCTGGCTCTCTTTCAACACATTTGAATCATCCTGAGACATACTATAGTTATCAATGACACCACATCTGCTTGAAAAGCTAATTTCTTGAAAGTTAGGTACCATTTCAAGCATATCCCTCCTGCCTTCAGTTTGCAAGTCAACAAGTTGCATCACAGCTTCACAAACCCTTTTCCTAGCCTGCTTCCCAATGTTATATTAGCATCCTTGAGTTATCTCCCTCATCCTCTGTGTTACACCTGTGGACTGTGTAGGTGGAAGAGAAAAGAGGAGGGATGGTTAGCATAATTTCCACCTCAAATTTACTAGAAAAAGGCAAGTTATCCTGTGATACATTTCAAAATCAATCCTTAGGAGAGATCTTTCTCATGCCAAGGGATTCAGAAGTATCAGATGTCCTTGTATTGCCCTTCAGTGCTGGTAGGCAGAGTGGGGAAGACCCAGGCTGCCTGATTCTAGACAGCACTGTGCCTGAGGAAGGGGTTTACTTGCCAAGAGCATAAGGGTATGTGGTAGCATAACACAGTATGTAGAATCTCATGGGAGAGTATCCTCTAAAAAGAGAAATTATAGCCTCATACTATCAGGAGGTTTAAAAATTATTATCATCATTATCATCTTCACTGATATGATTTTGCTTTGATATTGTTTCTATTTTCAAATAAAAATACTATTCAGAACATCAGAAAGACATTTTTTACAAACTGAATTACATACCTACAAGTTCCTTTCCTATTCATGCAGGTACAAGAGACAAATTAATAAATACAGGAGTATTGATACAGCACATAAAGACGTTCAGTAATTAAAAGTTCACATATTTCCCCTGGCATTTGCTTGCTGTGGCTTGGATTTATATTTCCTCATTTCTTAATAAGCACTCCTAACACTGAATTGACTATTCAAAAACATAGCATAGAGAAGCTACTAACCCTTCTTCTGCACCCTCAAGCAGCTGATCTTTGGTCCACAAAGACAGCTTCAAAGAAGCATCTCTCTCTACCATTTTTCCCTAAGTGCAACCTCCCAGGTGGCCCACTCCAACCCATGGAGAGCTATTGTTGTCACCCCACCAGCCATTACAGGAATCACATTCCCAAGGAAGAACACCGGTTTCTCATAGTCAGGCTGTTTGGGTTTTTATTAATTACACAGTTCATATACAAAGTACTAAATAAATATACAGCTGTGTCAGAAGCCAGTGCATCACACACACACACTTGGAGAGCTCTCTGTAGTTATATATGAAATACCATGGAAAGGTATTTTTCAAATGCAAAGCAACTTACAGAATGATTCAACTCTGCAGATTCATTGCTCATTACCAGGGTGCAGTCCACACCCCACACACACACTTTTGCTCACTCATGCCTGGGAAGAAGGGTGTCTGCCCTCTGTAACCTAGCTGCTTGGGAAATGTTTGTGTTAGTGTCACAGACACACTCAGGAAGAAGCTGAGATCCAGGGTTCACAGGATTGTAACCCACCAGGGAATTGCAAGGAGCCACATGGAAGAGGCTTTGTCTTTGGGGATCCACAGCCTGGAGTGGCTGGGGCGGGGAGGGAGAGTTTGCAGGGGGGGCAGGCACCTTAGGGAGCTCAGCTGGGGCACATGGGTAGGAGCCAGAGCTGGAAAGGAAGCTGTTAGAACATGAATTGGAATATGTGTCAGGGTAATTTGGTGTATATGGTTTTATGTCTTTAAGTTTTCTTCCCCATCTCCAGCAGGGTCCCTAGATGATAAGGAAGGTGCTAGAAGCAAATATGAAGATGAAAAAAGGAATAGTCTTTCCCTCTGCCTCTGCTCCACTGATCTCTGGAGAACAGCCAGGCAGGTCTGGGAGCAGGCACGGAAGTAACAGTGGATAGCTAAAGATGTCCTCAGAAGTATCTGAGATGTCTTCGTGGTTGGGCAGGAAGAAGGAATGTGCAGGGCTGATGCTCCTGATCCTTCCTCTTCTCCCATCAGATGAGGGGTGCAGGCACCCCTATGAGCTGATTAAAGCAGGTCCTGTCTGGGGCAAGGCCAGTCACAGACCCAGCTGATGATCTTCCTGCTTCTCTTGCATTCCTGCTGAAAAGAGGGCAGGATGCTCTTCCATTGAAGAGAGAAGCTCCATTCCATGGAAACAGAGTGAGGAGGACAGGATGGCCAGGGCTGTGTCTGAAAGCTGTGTTTGAAGATTAACAGGGAGCTACAAAGGTGCCTGTGCAGGGGAAAAAGGATCCCTCTCCTTTTTTTGCTGGTGTGTGTTGACTCTTCTGCAGGATGACCTCACTTGTCACCATGTGGCCCATTCTTCATGCCTCTGCTGAGGGGCAGTCAGTCTCTGCTCACTGTGGAGCTGCTACATGGGGCTTTTCCCACCAGTGTAGTCATGGTATGGGCTTGTCCGGGCCTTGGGGCGAGGGATGGAGAAATCACTCTGGGGTTCAATGGCCTGAAAAGGAAGCACAGAAGTCTTTACCTTTGAAAACTGGACAGAAGTAATAAAATAAGGCTTATAAAGAAAACGAAGGAAGGGAGAAACAGAGCTCAAGTTTTCCTGAGAATGTGACCAATAAGGCTGTGGAAGACAATCCTGGCAGAACAAATTAGTGATGGAGACATGTCACCAGAGGACATGTGGGAACATGATGTGAGCTACTAGACCTGGCTAGGCTGTGATCTGAAGGAGGACTGGTGAATGGACAGGTGGACATGGAGACTGCCTGTTCTGGATCTGCACTGCAACTTCCAGTGTCTGCTGGTGGGAATACATTCAGGGCCTGGGCTGGGGAAATAAGCACACTCTCTTGAGGAAAGGGCACAGTCTACGTAGGAACTGCACTCGACAAGTGGTACCAAATCCCGAAGTATTGAAAACCATAACCTCTCTTTACCTTGGGCCCCTCTTTCCTTTCCATGTCCCTGGATATGTCATAGCTCTTTCTTTCTTCCCAGCCACAGGCACCTCCATGAACATGTCACAGAATCACCTGGCTCCATGCAAAGCACGGGTCTGCCTTCACAGAGCCTGCTCTAGGTCCATCTGTCTTTGCCCCTTCTCCTTCCCTTTTTTTCGGCACCTGAACATTAACCTATAGCCTGCATGTGGTGAAATGGGTGACAGTGGCATGAACTTACCTTCATCTGAAAGTGAGAAGCGTACAGGGAGTGGCTAAGGTCTCCTGTGTCACAAGACAAAAGCAGGGGAAAGTTAGTACATTAGCATTACACAGTAGCTTGGAAATACCACTTCAAGGGAGACTCAGAGGGTCTGTGGCTACATGAGCAGCTGCTTTTAGATTGGTCTAACTGTGCAATGTCCAGGCAGGAATGGGTTAAAATACATAGGTGGAGGACATTAAATATTTCCTTCTGAAAGCAGGAATGAGTGGTATTGCAAGTAACAGGATACAGGTGGCCTTGGAGTTTAGACACCTCCTATTGCCCACAATTACCGTCAGGACCACCAGCCAAATCCCTCCCACTTGTATGCACAAGACCCCCTTCAGGATATTCCCTGGGAGAGCACAGCCTTTCTTGGCTATTCTTTCACAAGCCTGGTAGTGATTCCAGGTGACGAACATGATACCAGTAGCAAATCCATAGCCAGAGGAATCACATCTCCTACCCACAGGTTTGGGAAACATCAACTGATAGAACATTTTGCTTTGTCCAAGTAGGCAAAAGACTCATACAGAAAAGGAAGACCTCCTTGCCTCCTTTTCAGATGATGGATTCATTCTTACATGGATGAGGGAACCTGATCAGAATTGGAATAAATAACCTCCAAGGTATAATCTAGATAGGCCTGAAGAGCTAATGCATCACTAAGAAACAAAAAAACCCCTCCTGATTTTTAACATGGACTTCCCAGACATAGCAGGCTCATAAAGAGTTATATTTCAGCCCTGACACACAGCAAGTCTCTTACTCAGTCACTCCTCCTACACATCTTTAGCTTTTGCAGTTGTCCTCACTCATTTCCCTATTGTCTGGAGATTAATTTTCATGTACATTTCCAAAGTTTCATCAGTCTGAAACTTTTTCCTGGCCTCTAATTTATCTATCATCTTCAAATCTTTTCTTGTAGCTCTCCCACCTCTTTTAGGTGGTGCCTGTGTGCTTAGGACCGGAGGGACAGTGAAGTTAGTCACTTCACCATACCTTGCACAATTTCATCTTGGGTGTAGGCACGGTTGTCCACTCCAGTTGCCTGCTTTATGAACTTGGGTTTGCAGAAGTCATTCTCTGGAGGGTAGTCCTCTAGCTTCAGAGGAGCAGTGAGGAAACAAATTTCAGGGACAATATACATTATCAGGAAAATCCAGCCATTGGACACCAGAGCAATGGCCACAACAGGATCATCCCACATTTCTTTGTCTAAAACCGTGTTGCCTTTTATGAGCATAGTGATCCACACTACCCAAATGGCAATGGAGAACAGGACAGTGACAAAGATGTGTGCCCCATGCCTCTTCCAGCGTTTATAAGACCCACAGAATGTGAACATGGAAACCAAGAAGGTTAGAGCCATCAGGAAGAGCACATAGATTAGAAGCATGACAAAGTCCTTGTTGGTATTGTCCCGAGCCATATTCAGGAATTCTTCTCTCTGGTTTACTAACATGGTGACTAAGTACTCAATGCTGATCACAACTTGTACCAGGGCAAAGGAAACAATGAAGAGCAGCAGCACTCGCCAGGAGAAGGGCTTTCTTCCTCTCACTAGTTTGTTGAGGTTGCAGGCATGGGTGAGGAGGCATGAGAAGCAGAGAGCAAAGATGACTCCAAACAGGAAGAAGCGAGTGGGACGAGTTCTGTCATTGAGTTTAATGATGAAGGCAAAAGTGAGACCGAAAATGCCGAGTGTGCCTAAAAGAAAGAAAAAATAGACGGAGATCATGTGCCGCTTGCTGTTGTCTTGGACTTTGCAGATAAGGAAGAAGAGCGAGCAGATGAGGAAAATGGTTATGAGGATGCCTGCTGCAGCCAGTGACTCCAGGACAATCCCCCAGGCCTTCTCTGTGTCACAGAGCAGGTGGTAGTCAGCACCGATGCTGCCACAGCCTAGAGGCTGTGGCGTTGTCATCCTCTTGCCTTCTTGAACAACCTCTCCAAAGCTGTAGAAAAAGAGAGAGAAAACACAGGCTGTCAAGTCAACCATCTGGGTACTGTCAACAGTGGGGAAGGAGAGGCAAGATAGACCTCCACCCACACCTTGTTGGGCAAGGACACCACAGTGCTAAGGACATGGGGCAATGGAAGCAGAGTCATCTCATAGTTTGGCATTGACTCTCCATCAAGGGCAAGCCAAGCCCCTCAGGAGGAGGTAATTCACCTTGCATGTCCTCTGCACTGTGCCTGATGTTGTGCAATGTTTTAGGAATGTGGGGAGCAGGGAGAAGGTGAGGTACTGGAGCAGGCACTTGCCTGGTGCCCTGCAGTGCAGAGACTGCCTTGTCACTTCTGTGATACTAGAGCAGCTGTTAGTCATAACACAGTTTATACTCTTCTGACAAGTTCGAACATCAGTACCTTGGTACCAGGGAGATTCAGAAATGAACAATGCAGAACAGAAAACTCGTTATCTTTTACATTAACTTTCCCCCTTTTACATTCTGAGGCACTTTTGGCTTTGGTTTACTTTTGTAATTGAAGGGGGAACTTTAACACCTTTTACCTTGCAGATAACTAACCTGGATGCCTCCAGCATAGCCCTTTTCACTCCAAATTCAGCAGCAAATATAGGCCACCAACCACTAGCCCTAAACTTGTATTTCTCCTTCTTCACAGCAGTGTATCTATAAGGAGTGTCTCAAAGACCTCAGTTTCCTCCCCAAGACACTGCCTTGCACTGACTAGAGGCCTGACATGTCAGAGCCAGTGCTGTTCATTGCATGAGAAGTAACTTATTGTGTGAGGCGTCCACAAGCCAGTGATGTCAAGGTCTCTAACACATTCCCGCTGTCTCATCATAAGGATTTCAGTGCTTTCTGAGCAAGCCTATTTCCCAGGGGATAAGAGAGCTTAAGTGGGCTGTTTAGGGGAATTAATTTCCCTTCTTTCTTGGGAGCTTGAAGCATATGCAGAAACCACAGCACAGAGGCCTTTGACAAATCATGGCCCATTATGCAGGCACATAGAGTTTAGACCCTAGGGGCCAGGTACTGATTTCTAAATACTAAATTCCTCAATTAGGCTTGAGTCCCTAAAATCTATCAAAAGAGGAGTTTAGCTACAATATCACAATGAAACATGAGCAAACCTGTCCTTAATGGTGACCCACACTGGAAAACCAGGGGTTTTCTAATACATAAAGAAAAAATTAACCTTGCAAAATTTAGACTTTAGTGCTCACTATACCATTTGTCTTGATTGTGCTGCTCCAGAACAACATACTGCACTTAGGAAGTTGGTTCTCAAACCCTTCCAGCAGATTTTAGTGAGTGCAGATTGTGTTTTTAATATATGGCAGTTGATCTAACCAAGGGATGAACAAAGGGTGAAAATATCACTGACTCACTCTCAGCCCCACATATGCTTCAATGGACCTGCCTATAACTGAATTGGGGAAATATTTTTCCAGCTTCTAATTGTGAAAAAGATGTGCAGCTCTTCAAAAAGCTAGCTACAACAAAATGCAAATTATTCAAATATGCAGGAACTTTTGACTCGCATGGAGAGAATGGAATAAGTGGATAACACATGAAGGAGTTTTCATAATCAATGTACACAAAATTTTGGAGATTTATGATCTCTTGCACAGATAGCTGAGTTATCTGGACAATTGTGAGTAATAAATAATAAACCTTTCTGAAAATTTAGAGAAAATTCTCAAATTTTATCCACAGGCATTCACTGTTGATTAGATTAGCTTATCTGTTCACAGCTCTGGCAGATACTGACTGGTGCTCGCTGTTGAGGCACGTGGAGAGCCCAGAGAACCAGCGTGAGTGACCTCATGATAGCAGGAGCACACCCACAGCTTTGGGTCCTGACTGCTGCTGACTGCAAATGGTGCTTGCCACAGCCAGCCACCGCGGCTAGTGGAACAAATGGGATGGAAAATAACCTTCCTGACTTGGAGAACTGGGCCACTTGCAACCATTTTTACTGCCTTCTCTTTTTTTTTTTTTTTTTCCATGGTAGATGTCCTGTGAGGCATGGTGAGGCATGAAGAACCTCTACCCTGTCTCCTGCTGCTCCCCAGAACCTGAGTCTGCTCATCTAGCACCTACAGCAGTGTCTAGGAATTCCAGTGGGCTCTGCAGTCTGTGCAAGGGAGTCTGTGATGTGGTAAGCTCATACAGCACACCCCAAATCACAGCTCTCGCTTGAGCAAGGAGTCTTCTCCCTCCACCTTGGGTCACCTTTCCCATTGATATTTGTACATAAAATACACCCATTCATCCACAAATTTCAAATCTTTTCCCGGGAGCGTCTCCCCAGCTCCAGGTGGTAGTCCCATCTTAGAGTCAAGGATGGGAGGCACTCTCAGTTCACTGCAGCCCCTGCTCTCTTACCCCGCACAGCCATGGTCCTGCACGCCTTCCCAACCCAGCTGCAGAAGGCAGGCCCACCCTGGATCCTGTAAAACACCGTCTTGAATTACCTTTCTGGGTCCTGCCTGATGAAGGCAGCAGGGAGGCTCCGTCTAGGAGAGGCACTTTTCCAGCGCACCAGTAACCGAGCGCCTCCGCTCCTAGAACCCCGGCTGAGCAGCAGCTCCGCGCTCGCCGTTCTTGGGAGCTTTAACAGCTGGAGGGGTAAGGAGGTGGGGCTGAGCACGCCTATTCCAGTTCCACCGCCTCTCCTCTCCTCTCCCACAGGACACGGCTGTGAAAATTCGGCCCCTGTGCCAGGAAATGAAGTAAGGCCTCCTGACGTCAGCGGGGCACTCACCCCTGCGCTGGGGTGGAGATGGAGCACTGGGACAGCGCTGAATGCTGCTCAGTCAGGCACCTGATAAGGTGCTCCCCTGTCTGACTCCTGGCACCCGTGGGTGGGGACCGCGACTATGAATAGCACTGCGTCCCCTCCCTGCACCGAGCCTTTTATCTCTTTGCCTGCTTTCTCGACAGATAAACTGCTTGCAAAGTAGGTGGTGTGTGAATGGGCCGCAGTGCCTAGAGGGAGAGTGGCAAGCCTGGATCCAGAGATGGTTTGTTTCCCCGGGGCTCTCAATAGGTGCTGCGTCTGCGTGTGGGCACACATCTGCTCCGCTTGCCCCTTCCACCCGTGCCAGTGAGAGCCACCGGCTTCTTCCCTGAAAAGGGCGGCTTGGCTTTCCTCGCGTTTCGCTCAGACCAGCCTTGCTCTCTGAAGGCTCAGTTCTGCCTCCTTGCGAGCGCTGAGTCACTTTATCCAAACTGCCGGTCCAAACAGTTAATGAACAAAGGCAATGACAAATTCCCCCTTGCTCTACATTTTATACCTCTGGCCCGACACACCTATGAGCACAACCCCATCTAAATCCTCGAGTATATCCAATGTGTTTGTGACTTCATTTGTTATTTTAAATATTACTCACAGGGAGTATTTCATTATCCTGATTAAGGAATTGACATCAAGGCCTACCCAGCACTGTCTCTACACACAGCCCCAAACCTAAAAATCCTCCTCGCCTCAGGAAGTTTGTGCTCCTTCCCAAAACCAGGGGTGGGGATAGAGCAGCTGCACATGCCTGTGCTGAGGTCTAAGTGCTCACAGGTGTCTCATCTGCTTGTTAATTTTGTTTTAGGGCTTCTGGCTTATTTCTGAATGCTGATCCTTTTTGCATATCTCATGTGAAGTTTAACACAATTCATGTGAGAGAGTACTCTCTTCCACCCCCCCAGAAGTACATGAGGACCTGCAGGAATGAGTGGTTCATCCAGTGAAAGGGAGCACTTAGTGCATTCACTGTAGGGTGTGCCATGCTTAGTCCTAAGACAGTTCTTCATGTCCTTCCTACTTTTATTTCAGTGTAAAATCCTGAGGCTTCTTAGGAAAGGACATACCAGGTTTTTCTCCATTAAATTACTCTAAACTTTAAAGCAGGTCCTGGGCTTAGTGAGCCAGCCAAGAAGGAGGCAGTTATGAAAAATGAAAAGAGAAAATAAGTACTGATGGAGAGGAGCTTAGCACCATCTCAGTGGAACCCAACTTGTCTTAGGAAAGTCTCCCAAGAAGCTTTCAAAGGTCACTGGTCGCTGCCAGCCTATTTGCATCTTGTCAGAGCACATTATGGACTGCCTGCTACTTCCCTACATTTACACAGACACACAAAACCTCATGGAATAGACCATGTCAAATTATATCAGGGGAAAAAAAGAAGAAAAGATGAAAGTAACAGACATTTTTCAGAATGCTTGAGAAATTCATGAGAGTCAGTCATCAAACATAACCTGTACATTCAGAAGGCTAATGGGGCTACATTTAAAAACAGTCCCAAGTGATTTGGGAGCCTGAGGGCTGCTGACTCACTGTAGTGAGTCATGGTGTCCATGGCTCTCATGCTGTGCCAAGGAGGATGGAGAGGCACCACTGATGTACATGTGCGAGTACAAATGGCACAGTGATCACACCAGAAAGGTGAGGTGGCTGTCACCTCGCTTTAGGGACAGGTTGTAACCTGCAGATAGAGGCACCTAAATTTAGATGTCTGATGGTTATTACCTAAATGTGAACTGTCTCAGCTCCCAAATGGTCATAAGGTCAGGAGGAGTTTCCCAGCTGATTGGATTCAGGTGCCTATTTCAGTGTACACTGAAGTGCTCCCAGGTGTGGTTGCCTGGATTGCCTGGGGCCTCACTTTAGTTGCTTGCACACCAACATAGTGTCATTTGAGATGCCCCAGTGTCTCCTGTTCAACTTCCAGTGACCACTGCAGGAGCACGTGAATTTGCCATACCTCCTGTATCAGATCTGGCAGTCCTGTGCAGATGTTTTGGATACCCTTAGGCATCTCAAATCACCTTTGTAAGAGCAAATGGATTGAGTGCTCAATCTCCCTGGCTATTTCAGAGTTGAGGGGCCCAACTTATATGTAGGCACCTATTCCACTGTAAGGACTTAATTCTCGTACACCACCATAGTTAATTGAAAAGGCTGTAGTTCTGTTACCTGTTACTCAATGAACAGCATAGGGATGGCATGTAAGATACAAGAGCTGTGGGAATCAATCCTTCTGGAGCATTAGTTCATGCTAAATAACATAGAAGATCCCAAATTACCCTAGGCAGCAGTGTATGGGCAATCAAATTCACTCCTTGGTGTACTTCTTCATTGGAGGCAGTCATGTGGATTGCCAACTATAGTTGGTGGAGAGAAAGGGCTACTTCCAGAGTAGTTGCACTTGATCTGCTTCAAGACAAACTAAATCACACCTGAGAAGCATCCATTTCTTTCCAAGAGAGATGGAGACAAGAGAATGATACAGATCTCTACACTTGACAGCTGAATTGCATAGCAAATCTCCAAAATATTTTAAACACAATTCAGTAGCAAAATGCTGGTAATGTTCGAAGTTCTTTTAGCTGGGAGGCTGTTCATAGCAAAACTGCTTGCTTTGGCCATATTGCAGCCCTGGACAAGCAAGCTGGCTGCTGGCAGTGGGAAGGATAGTGACTGGTTGACAAGGAGAGTCAGGGACAGCAGCAGGATCTGACCCCACTGGGCAATAGGCACCCACAACTCCCAGTTCTCAGGCAACAGGATGAGGGCTGGGCTCTCCCTCTGAGTCAGCTCTGCTCCCTGCCCCTTCTTGCTGCTGGTATTGCCTGGCTCTGCTCCCTCCTGTGGGGTGAGAGTGCTCACTGCTACCCAGTGCCCTGGGCCAGCCCTTCTCCACTTGCTTCAGTGTAACAGCAAATGGCAGAATGCTGCAGCCGCCTCAGCTCAGCCAGGCGTGGGGAAGGAAGCATATCTGGGAGGTGCAGGGACTGAGATAGCATCTTTTATTAAGACAAGTAATAAGGCAAGCAGATGCCTGGGGAGAGATGGTGCATGGCACTCTGGAATGTGTCTAAATAACATGTTTATGTTTGACCGGTGATATTGGCCGTATTGTGAATAGGCATGTGTAATTCCTTCTGCTTAGCTACTTGTGCACAACAGATAGTTTAATAACATAAGAACAGCCTTGCTCTGAAAAACATCCCCTGCCAGTACTTATCACAGTCATCCTGAGCTAACACTACAGCAAGCTCCACCCCATCATGCTCCTTCCATTTTTTTCATCTTTAAATCAGTTCAAGTATAAACATTATGGCACCCTTGGAAAGAGCCTGACACTCTTGAGAGTGATGGGTCTTCAGCCAGCCAGTTCAGGGCACCACTGCCTTAGGAGAGAAGAACATGGAGGGGGTGTCATTTCTGGAAAGGGATATGTGGGATCTTTCCATAGTACTGGACTTTCTCCTGGGTGTCCTGTCCTTGAATCCCTCATGTTCTGGCTTTGAAAACGTGTATCCAAGGTTTACAAAAAATTCTAAAACTCTAAGAGTTGATTAGTTTTCCTTTGGTAATGAAGAATGTTGCATCAAAAAGTAAATATTATCTAAAATAATTGCAAAAGAAACACATTCTGGTGTCCTTCAGAGCCTTTACTTGTGTCTGCAGGTATCAGTTCTTCCAAACTGCATGCTGTGCTCCCTGCCACTTTCAGTCTCAGGAAAAATATAAACATTTCTGGTATGTAACAATGCTTTGCTTTCTGTCCTGATTGCTGCCTCCTCTCATAGAGGTTCCCTTCTTTAAATGAGCAAGTTTTGGCCTTTCTCTTCCTGGTTCCTAAATGCCCTAATTCCTGGTACAGGACTTTCATTTACTGCAAAAGGGAGAGATTTGATCAGGAAAAGGGCAATGAGATTTATTAAAATATTGAAGTCAATGTTATTGAGTATATCCTATAAAGAGAAACTTTCAAACCTGTCAATTAACTACTACAGCATTCCTAATTGGTGAGAAGACCTTGCTTATGGAAATGACCTTCCTGGTCCTCTGCTAGGAACATGATACTCTGCAGTGAGGCAGACAGGATCACTTCTGCGTGCAATCCCAGGTGTGAACAGCCTGGAAACCCAGAGGCAGAGGGTAGCTCCTGGAGTACCTGCCGAACCTGTGCTGAGTTCATGCCTTGGACTTGCTCCTGTCCCATGGGGACAGGTATCACAGTCTTTCATACTCCACAAGTGTGGAAGCTGGAGCAAGGATGGGCAGAAATAAGTGGAAAACAGCTGAAGCTGTGACTGTGATCACTTTGGCCAGGAAGAGCCTTTTCATACAACAGAATTGGTGCTGATGCTTTTTAAAAAAATTAGATTTATCACCTCCTTTAGGACTTTCAACAGTATGCTGATAAACATTTTACTCATGACAACTGAGCCACTCCTCTAGATGTAGTTTCCTGGAGGTTTCCTGTGTCCATCCACTTACTTGTTCAGCAAAGAATGCTCCAGCCCTTCTTTATTACATTAACCTCATCTGCTTTTATGTTGATGCATTCCCAAAGCAGCAAGTTGTCCTGATACGTATGACTGGGTATTGTATATAAACAGACATTTTAGGAAAACAACTCTCAGTAAACAAGGGATCTGAAAACATACTCCTAGAAAGGAAGACAAGCCAGGGAAGATCCAGGAGGACCTGCATTTGCTCTCTTCCAAGGCTGGGGTAATGATTTAGGAGAGAGGGGATGTCTGGCTGCATCTTTAGCTAGTGGGACATGACAGAGAGACTCTCAGCAAAGCACTCTGGGAGAAGTCAGCCTTTGCTTTCCTTGTATCCCAGTCCTGGTTTTGGTACCCTTGTCTGGTCACTAATGGTGTTCCTTTTGGCATTCCTTGCCCACTGGGTCTGGGGTAGTTTCCCCTTTTCCCTCCTTGTCCACTCCACATTGTGGGATGCAAAGACTGGCTGAGATTCTCAATGGGAGAGGATTAGGCTCCTTCTTTCATGGGTGGCTGTTGGCAATAAGAGATTCTGAGACAGCCATCCTGCCCTGGAATTTGATTTCTCCTGCAAGCAGTGTCTTGGGTCGGAGGTTCTGCAGAAGACTGCTTCCATGCAAGAAGCATTCCTCGGAATCAGGCTGCACAAAAATGACCTTGCTCAATGATACAGAAAATTCTTCTTTACTGCTTCTGGATCAAACATCATCACAATAGCACAAAGAAAAGCAGAGATCCAACATAAATCACTCCTCCCTTTTAGATATCATCAGAAAAGAAAAAACCAAAAACTTGGATAGATTTTGGATTATTTTTCTATCAACAAGCTTCTTCATGCCAGTACAGATCTGTGTCCCCATGCAGCCAGCATAAAAGCTGGCATAAACTCAGTATTGTCTCTCTTGGCTAAATTATCAAAAATACAGTTGTGTTTACAAATTTAATCAGACACATCTGGCTGGACTTGATGATTTTGACGATTTTCTCCTACCTTATTGATTCTGTGAAATGGCTACATGCAAATCTGCTACTGACTGCAGAATCACAGCCTGGGAAGAAGCCAGCAATTTTGGTCAGTGTGTGTAGACTAACATTTAATCAATGCTATGATTTTTCTTGACGGAAATGAGCATCGGGGAGAAAAACATAAGGAACAATTGTAAGATAAGGTGACATAATTGAATTCACAGCCTATTGATCCCAAATATTTTCTTACAGTTTAGAGTAGGTCCCAGGGCAGATAGTTCTTGTTCTCTGAGTGTCACTAATCCCAGTGTCACCTGCTGAAGCTGGAGAGTTGCTGAGGAGCCATGTAGAGAACCACAGTGGGATTCTCAGTCAGGCTTCAGGAAAATGTAAGCAAAGAACATGGTAACACACAGTGCTCTGGTGCTAGCCCTACTGAAGGATGTCTTGCTGCAGTTCTGGGAGAAAGAGCTTCTCTTCTGTGCAGTTTCTTCTGGGATGCTAGAGGCTTGGCAGCAAAGCTCACAGACACAGCCATCTCCCAGGAGCCATGCGCATTACAATTTGTGGGTCCCCGTGATTTGATGGGAGATTGTTTATATTCCTGTGGGTTAGAACTGGAGACTGTTAGAAGGGCCAGGCCAGTGCTTACCTGACAGAAATGCCAGTGAGTAATAGTTACTAGATTATATATAAGTGGCTTATAAAGCCAATGCCTCACTTCTGCTTGATAATTCACTCAAGATAAAGTTTGTTGCTTGGTCCTGATTATAGGTGTCCATAAAACTCCTCAGATATCTTCCAGGGCTGCTCAAGGACTCACTCAGATGTCAGCATCCATCAGGGGAGTAGTAGCTTGGTCTATGCTGACGTCCTTCCCCAGCTCAGTGTGCATGTGCCAAAAAGACCACTGTATCCTTGCAAATCCTCAGAGAGGAGATAGGAGAAAAGCAGTATGTGTGCTTTATCAGGCTAGGGCTAGGGGCATGTTTTCAGCATGCACAAAATGCCTTTTCACTCAAATCCTGAGGACTCCCCTCCCTATGGCAAAGCAGGAGCCTGGGGAAACACTTGGCTTCTGGCACAGGAAGATGGTACGCCCTGGAAGCCTGGACATCTAATGCACAGATGGCAGTGAGTTCCACCACTGCTGGAGGAGGCCAGATGATTGCCTAGGACACTCATCCTGGGTGGAGGATGGAGCTGGCTGGGCAACAGAGCTCAGTATCCTCCATTTCAAAGGCCAGCATATTGGTGGGTACCCTCTTTTCACTTGGCACAAGGTTATGCATGCAGGTCTCCTCCCACTGATTCCTCCATTGTAGTCTGCATTGAGGCAAGTGGGTTGCTCTTCCAGCTTCGAGGACAACACAGGCACATAAGCATTCTTGGATAGTGCCTCACTGGAGGCTCAGGACTGCATTTCAGTTCTTTACTCCTCCCACCAAAACCCTTTTCTTAAATGATTCTCTTAAGGCAGTATTTGTCAGAAGTGGCCAGTTGTTGCATCAGTATTAAGGTCTCTCAAGTCTCTTTCCACCCTACTTGCTACTCACAACTGATACTTTGTGAAATCTCCAACTCCCAAGTATCACCAGAGACACTGAGCTCCCTAAGGGACATACCAACGACATGGGTGTGTTTCAGAGGCCTGATAGCATTCCTGTTGGCTTCTGTAAAATTATGCCTCTTTCTGCAGTTTCTACCTAATTTCGGCAGGCACATACCCACGCAAGCACACACCCCCTGCCCTCAGCCACTCCCAGCCTCTCACTGCCTGCCACGCTTTTGCCTCTGTGGTTGCAATGTCTACTAAAACTAGACAAACATGCAGGACTTGCAAGGTGTGAGGGTGCTGTTGGTGGAAGTGGTAGCTAGGGGAGAGAAGAGCAAGAGAAAGCAATGACAAGCCAGGAGTGGAAGTGGCAGTCAGGCAGGTTGAAAAAGAGAACAGGCAATTGCAAGCCAGGAGCATCACTAAAAATGGTTTTCCATAGAAAATTCACTGCAGGATATGTAGCACATCTACCTATTCCTCTGCAATAGGTGTTCTTTGCTTTGTGATGCCAGATGCGAAAGATGCACACTCTTTAAATACTATCTAGTTCAGTGGCTCCACTTTTAAAAGATGGAGCACCTGAGGCCATAGATTTGAATCCTAGTCAGAAAGATTAAGTACTTGAGAACTGAAGCAGAAGCCTAATGTAATCCATTTAATTATTCTCTCTTTAAATCTTTCACATTAAGAGTGGATATCTTAAAGGGAAAGTTAACTGAAAAATGCAGTCTGTGCATAAAATTTCTACTATTATTGTTTTAAGTTTTCTGATGCAAAGAAGAAAGAATCCCTCAAATATATAGGCTTAAACACTCACACATACAGCTCACAGATATTCTTCCTCACTCATTTGACCAAAAGTCCATTTTTCCATTGAAAGTTCAGATGGAAATTTCCACTGACAATTCAGACCAGCTATCAGAACTCAAAAGTGTCTCTTGATCTGCTGCTGGACTAGTTTCCTTGTCTCATCTCACATTTTCATTTAACTCCTCTCCTGATTTCAGATAAGCCTGTGGAAATATTTGCTATCTCCCATTTGCTATGGTCACTAAAGTTATTGTAAACTTGACATGTTTACAATAACAAGCAGCAATATTGGATTAGAAAAGAGCATTAAACTGTTAAATATGAACTTCCAGACTAGATGTTTTGCCCAGGGCTAGGAGAAGGCAAGGTCTGAACTAGCCAAAAGATACAACTGATTGCCATGTCCCTGGCATAGATTATTTTTCTTCCAAACTTCTTGACAACCCAGGAGCTCCCCTAAGCTAGGGGGAAGAACATCAGTGTGCTGTCATTATTAATAGCCAAATGGAGAAGACTTGGCTGAAATAAAGAAGGTTTACAAAGCTTCTGGCTTGCAGTATGACGTGAAAGAGAGCCTGTGCAACCATTTGGACCAGTAATTCCAACCTAAGGAGACCCTTTCTGACTGTGCTGTGCTTCTTTCCTGGCCACTTAGCTGGCTGCTGGGTGTGATGGACAAGCCTCCCATGGGAACCCCTGAACTCTTCGTTGCTCTCCAGACCCAGCAGCCCTGTCTGTTTTGCTTGGTAAAAAAAAGCAACTCCGTAAGTGACAGCCATACCCCAGGGAAGGGTTGAATGGAGGTTTGATTGCCAATTAACCTCTTCAGAAATGCAAACACAGCTTCAGCAATCCAGGAAGGCATCAGAGATGAAGGATACCGCTTTGTGTGTGCATGATAAACCAAAGAGAAGCTTTGCTTCTCTGCAGCAGGTTCTTCCAAAATTGCTGCATTGCCTGATAATCCCTCCCGTGTTCATTATGAACAAACTGCTATAACAGACTTTTGTTTGCAGTAATGAAATACCAACTGGCACACAAATAGCTCTGTTTAGAAGGCTATATATTGCTTTTTCCAGGAATCCCTGGCTGCAGACAGGACTTCACCCAGGATAAGACCCATCAGCTTTTGGGCACCACGTAGTGCTGCTGCATTTAAACAAGCACACATTATTCCCTCTCTGGGACCTGTGGGGAGGTTTATTTGATCACACAGAATATTCAGTGCCTTTGTGCCTAAATTTTAAAAGGCAAAAAGAATCACTACAAATTTTAGCACAGGCCTTCTGCTTGTCACACAACACACCCCATTATGTGGGATGAACCAATTTGAAAAAAAAACCCCCTATGCTGTATGTGAATGAAGGGATCCCACCCACATATGCTATGGATTTGAGCAATATTATTGCTCCAAGGGCTTTATCAAATTACAGAGCAGCAATATACATGGGATTCAACTTACCGTGAGATTTTACAGTACATGGGGTTAGCTTTTCCTCAGTCAGAACTGAACACACACAGTAGATCTGAAGCTGTGTTGAACCAGACCTGAACCAAACCAACTTCAGTTCTTACTTAACCCAAATAAGAACTAAATCCAACCTCTAATGATTCACCTGTCTGATCAGCAGTGTGCTGTCACTAGAGGTAAAGGCAGGGAAAAATAGCAATCCACATGTATAATTCTGTCAAACGAAGAACACATTTTGGACGTATTACATGACAATCTGGTTTCTTTAACAAATGCAGCATCTGTTAACAGTTCTGTTCCAATTAAAAAAAAAGTCTGCTATTACATAACAGTTGTTAATCCCCAATCTCTGGAGTGGTTAATCTAGATGAGTGCATGGTTAAAACCTCTGCTGGCCAATTGAAATCTGACTTTCTTAACTACTCATTTATAATCATCAAGCAGAAAAATGACACTGTTGAAACTATTACTGGTTACGATGTATCCTAACCTTGCAGGACAGCACAAATTTTTGATTGTTTTGCCCTAAATCTAACCATCTGTCTTGTAACTTGTAAGGAATAAAATTCACCCAAAAAGTTTTTTTCTAGCATCAGTTTTTTGTGTTGTTAACAAAGGCCTTTACAAATGTTAATCACTCCCCACTTGCTCACCTAGCCCTGCTAGCTCAGGTCATTCAATTGTTAATTTGCTACCTAGTCCCATTGTACCCCC
>VZUI01022692.1:0-20876 GCA_013401135.1 Cettia cetti
CCAACCAACCAACCAACCAACCAACCAACCAACCAACCAACCAACCAACCAACCAACCAACCAACCATCCAACCAACCATCCAACCAACCATCCAACCAATCAACCAACCAACTAACCAATCAACCAACCAACCATGCAACCAACCAACCAACCAACCAACCAATCAACCCTCCATCCAACCAACCATGCAACCAACCATCCAACCAACCAACCATGCAACCAACCAACCAACCAACCATCCAACCAACCATCCAACCAACCATGCAACCAACCATCCAACCAACTAACCAATCAAAAAACCAACCAATCAACCAACCATGCAACCAATCAACCAACCAACCATGCAACCATGCAACCAACCAACCATGCAACCAATCAACCAACCAACCATGCAACCAACCAACTATCCAACCAACCAACCATCTAACCAACCAACCAACCATCCAACCAACCATGCAACCAACCAACCAATCAAATAACCAACCAACCAATCAACCATCCATCCAACCATCCAACCAACCAACCATCCATCCCCCCAAACATCCATCCAACCATCCAACCGTCCAGCTAACCATCCAACCAAATCAACCAACCATCTAACCAACCAATCAACCAGCCAACCAACCAACCATCCAACCCACCCGGTCAAACCCATTTTCAGTGGAATAACTAGGTTAAAATATGTAAACAGTTATGGGGTTTGGATGTATTAATTAGATTTGGTAACTGTGGATAAGACAATATTTGTTCTCCAAGTCTATCCATAGACATTGAATGTTTGTGAATAATTGAAAGCCAAACAAAGGCATCAGAAAAGTGGCAGCCTGGGGCCTGGAGGTTTTACAGTCATCCAAGTATGTAATGTACATTATCCCATTATGAAGTCTGGCCAGTGCCATCTCTACATCACTGAACTAACTGGATTAACACCACAACAATTACAAACCACATTTGCTAGATGTAATTATTACCACCTATAAAAACCGCACGTCTACCAGTCAGAGCAATCATAAAATGAAACAATACCAGTGCTGTACTGCCACAAAACTATCAGAGTGTTTCAGAGAAATAGAAGATCAAGTTAATCCAATTTTTAAAAAAGAGATAAGTTAGATGAGTCCACCGTGGGCTTTTCCCTGGCATTTCATCTTACCGTCTCTTAGCTCTCAGCAGTAACAGTCACCAACACAAAGTTAAATACTTGTGCCCATATTTGCAATACTGGGGCCTGCAGACAGCCACCTAGCAGTCAGACAGTTCAAGCTTATTTTTTTTTCTTTTTTTTTTCTTTTTTTTTTCTTTTTTTTTTTTTTTAATTTGGAATGCTAATGTTAACTTTCAGTCAATATTTTCAGTACCATTTCAATGAAAGCTTAAAAAATTTGTTGTTCCAATCATAAAATAGAAATTATGGTAACTACTGTAGTTTGTCATGGTGTTCTTCAGAACATATTTACCATTTTTTGGTCTCTAACAGTCTGACATTTCCAATGGCAATTTTCCTGACATCTCTATATTTCTTTGGGACTGATGTTTGCCCTGAATACTATTAAAATACTCATTAATAAATCCAAAATGCTGAACTAATTCCAGTTAGTGCAAGACAGATGAAAAAAGGCATTTTGCAGGCAACTGGGAGACAACTCTGGGCACGCAGCTTTTTTCAGCCAGCTGAGTCTGACACCAGGGTATTTCCCTGGATTCTCCTGAGAGAAAAAGACCCAGCTGTGCTTCTCCTACAGCACATTGTGCCAGATGATCCAAAGGCCTGGCAATTCCAGGGAGACTGGAGCCTTGCCTATTCCTTGACTATGAAGTGTTAAAATGATGCCATGCTTGTTCCTGCACAAGGTGTATCTTGTTATTGCCACTCCATTATTTATATTAGGAAGAAATTAAAAAGCAATGAGAGAGTCAGAACATTCCCATGATTTCATTTGGTTTTTACTCTTCTTTTGTCTATTCTAAATGGTGACTAGAAATGAAAAAAGGCAGGGAGTTCTGCTGGCTTCCCCACCACAGTATTGCAGAACAGAGGGGACAGACTCCATCCTTCCCCCAGCTCCCTAAAATTTTTCATAATAAAACCACCAGACAGAAAGAACATAGAGTCTTTGTTAATCAGGACAATACCCAACCAAATTTGCAGCCTTCACTTGCTGTCCTAAAATTAGGTGAGCTTGAGGCCATTCTTTCCAAAGGGTAAACTGATTTTATGCTCACATTTCCCAGATAAACCGGAGGGGCAACAAATGTTCGGATAAAGCCAAATAAGAAAAAAAAATCCTGTCAAAGGAGGATTCTAAACGAAAAGAATTTAAGTCAATTCAAACTTTCCATCACAACCTAAATGAAAAACCAGCTTTTGAGCACCTGTTTGAAAAGAAAACCCAAGGTTTCTTATCAAAATGTTGATGAAAGTGCTATTGATGGCAGGGCTTTCCTGTCCCCTCACCCACAGGGTGATTCTGCAGACAGTGAGGGGGAGCAGACTCTGCCTGCACTGACCTGAGCTCACATTTACTATTTCTGGAGAGACTGCCCTAGGTGAGCTATTGATGCATGCTTTTCTTATTATCTTATACAGAATGAATCTTTAAGGCCTGGAGAAGAGACTGAGAGCTCCGTGCCCCATTTTCCTAGGTGAGTTACCAACTTAGTGACTTATTCCCTCTCTGGCTTGGAGATTATATAAATATTTTATATAAATGTATTTGCTGGCTCCCGTTATAAAAATTAAGAAAATTCCATTTGAAATTACTCAAAACTTCTTTAAGTTTTGAGTAATTTCAAATGGGTAGTGGAATATACACCTAAAAATCCACTTTGAAGGTAGTTCAGAGAGGGAGTTTGGACAAGGATTTTGATAGACAGTGACTCTGTATCCTCCTGAGAACTTGGCTTGGGTCTCTCACATCTTGGTGAGAGCTGCTGTTCTCCCAGGGAAATTCTAATAATGCTGTGTCTAAAACAAAAAGGAGCCTTCAGAAAGCTGCTTTTCTGAACAATTTCAGGAATAGTACAGTGATTTTGGCCCAGACAGATTTGAAGCAATGGAAGATTACACCCAAATTTTAAATGCTTCTTAGTTTTAGAAAAAAAAAAAAAATCTTTGAGTTAGTTTGTCACTCTAAAGAGTCAAAGGTACAGAACTGGGCAACTTTCCCTAATTTCCTTGGATTCTATTTGCTGCTGCATTCAGACATATGATTCGTTCCCTTTCTATCCTTACACCTCAGCTCTAACACCAAAGAATGTGTAGAAGAAAGAAACTGCTGGAGAGCCAACCTAATGATACCTATTAAAAAGCAAGGGAATTAAATCCAGGTGGTTAAGCACCACATTTTCAGCAGAGACCAAGTTTCTAAGGCACGTTCCAGAGGAACAACAAAAATAAACATCTGAACGTAAAACTCTGAAACCTATGTTCACATTAATATTAAAGTAGCACCACTGCTGTGTGTGTGTATTTATTTAAATACATGAGAGTGGGTGTACTTCTGATATCCTGTTTTATATGTTGATTATATGAATGGACTTTCAGGCTGTTGTGATGTTATGGAGTCAAACATTCCCTTACCTGCTCTGGCTTCAGGAGCCATATGTTTTCATTTCCAGTCCACTGAGAATCTCTAAGTTCCATATGCACGATGTAAATATGAATTTACATTTGTAGAGGAAGCACACACTTTTAAAATTTAAAGCAATGTGTCAGAAGCCTAGAATTCCCATTATTCAGAGCAGAACTGCAGGAGTTAGAAGAAAAGGCTGGGCTGTGGTCACAGGTAGAGGTGTGAGAGCTGCAGAACCTCCAGTGTGCATGTGGCCAGAATTACGGTGTGTTTCACAAAAAAAAGAGCCTTAAATGGAATCTCCAGCCCATCCTACGGGCACTGAAGGGGGTTTGGTTGTACCAAGGAGATCTTTTGCTAAGATCATGATGTTTTTCTCTCTCAATTCCCTTCAGCTCCATGCGAAAGCAAGATCCAACATATGCTGTGTGCATCCTGTGCTGGCCTGCACACCCGTGCACGTTGTCACTTTGTGTTATCCCAGGAGCCTCCCGAGCACACGGGGAGCAGAGCTTCACTGGGCTGGAAATTCATGCTTCAGCAACTGCATTGTCAATTTGGTGACCATCTGTAATTTACAGAAGCCTTGCTCTGTGCTGTGGCAATGAATTAAGGCAGGGTTCAGATTGCAGAGCAGACCCAGTAATGTTCTGGAAGCCCTGTAGTTCGTGGATTTATACAGCCTGAGGGTTAAGAATTGTATGAGATCTGTTATTTCAGGTGAGCACATCCCAACACAGTTCCCACACCAGAGACATGTGCACTTAGAGGTGAATATTGCAGGCCAGCACAAAGAGTAAGAGAAAGCAAACTTCTAGGAGATCCAGGATGAAGCATTAATTGCCTTCATATTACTCTAGAGAAAACCAAATTTTCAGTGATGGTCAGTTAGCAAGCAGAGGCACAATTTATCTGAGTTCTTTCCTCTGAGTGCAGGTGAAATGTGCTCATAATGAGCAAAATATACCACAAACAATTACTTATGTAATAAGGAATTTAAAAATAAAACTTTCCAGGAGCATTCAGGGATGAGTAAAAACGACATTTTTACATTGAAAAACCATTTCCAGCATTATTTATAGATTTTTTTAATCCAGCATTGAGGACATACAGATCCCTGAGCAGCCACCACTGCTGGTGGTTTACTGCTAACACAGAAAACTCAGGCAAGCATGACCACCTTATCAGGGGCAATTTAGGAACTGGATTGTTGGGCATTGTTTCCTTTATTAACAGCAGCAGCCATCCTCATTGAAACAGAATTTACAAGGAGACAAAAAGATGCAGTTCACCTAACCCCTTCCTGAAACAACTCCACAGCAGTTTTCTTCCTTCCTGTTCCCTCTAATCCCCGATGAGGACACAGTGCAATATTAGTGAATTACATTCATTATTCACCTGTCATCCTGATAAATGATTTTTCAAGAGGGGAACCCACATAATACATCTTTACTACAGTGAATTAGGGAAACCCAGAACAAAGCAGTGTCTCTTTAGCTGCATTTGCACAACCCAGGAAAATATCTTCTCCTAAATCATTTCTGTTCCCTTTCTTATTTGCTCTCTTATAGCAGGATTTGAACACTGGCATTTGAGAGGGATGCTAATGAATTCCCAGAGGATTAAAATAAAGCTACAGTAAATAGTTACCTTTCAGTCACCTCTCTTATGCTTACATCTGTGTGCAGAAAGGACCTGAATGGAAATAATTTCCCTCCTCCTCCACAGGTTACTGTGTTGATTTTGGAGGGTTTGCACTGATCTCACTGTAGTGGTACTGGTGAAACACAAAACAAACCTAGAGAAATTCCAGAAGCTCTTGGGAAAAATCCCAAGTTGGACTCTAACAACAGTTTGTCTTTTACCTTTTAGAATCACAGAATGGTTTGGGTTGGAAGGGACCTTAAAGTTCCTCTCATTCCACCTGCCCTGCCACAGGCAGGGACACCTCCCACTGTCCCAGGCTGCTCCAGCCCCAGTGTCCAACCTGGCCTGGGACACTGCCAGGGATCCAGGGGCAGCCACAGCTGCTCTGGGCACCCTGTGCCAGGGCCCCACCACCCTCACAGGGAAGAATTTCTTCCTGATACTCAATCTAAACCTGTCAGTTTGAAGCCATTCCCTGCGTCCTGTCCCTCCATCCCTTGTCCCCAGTCCCTCTCCAGCTCTCCTGGAGCCTCTTTAGGCCCTGCCAGGGGCTCTGAGCTCTCCCTGGAGCTTTTTCTTCTCCAGATGACCACCCCCAGCTGTCTTGAAGAAAGATTTCTTGTCTAAGGAACCTTGTTGAACTTCCTGAGGTTTCCACATCCCCACTCTCCAGTCTGTGCTGGCTGCAGTGCCTATGAGGACAAAAAGCTCCTCAGCAGGGCAAAACATCCTTCTCTAAAAATTACACTTAAAAAATAGATATTTCCCTTCGAAATCTGCTTCTGCTTCTTGAGAGGAGGTTCTTTTTTTGGTTTCAGGTTTCAGGGCATTGGTAATCTGGGAAAAAGACCCCTCTCCTACAGTCAGGGTACTCCTATTAATCTTCATGTCCTAAGCACAGGCACAGAAAATCCAGCATTCAAAGGAGCGAAGGGCAAATGGAACATTTCCAGGGAAATTCAAGGAAATACTTTTATTGTAACCTGTTTAGCTTAGATGGAAATATAGCTCTGTGTCTGGATCAGTGCCATGCTACCCAAATTTACAGCATTTATATATATCTCAATTATATAATTGCTTTTAGCTGTTTTGCAGCAAACTGCTTAGAAACTTGGAAATTTTAACTGTTATTTGTTGCAGCAGGGCAATCTTATAAACCTTATCAGTCTATAGATAGAATCTTGTGAAATTTGCCATATCTTCTGCTATTTGTACAGCATTTGTACAGCATTTTAAAACTTCTTATTCAAACAGACCTATTTTACTGAAGCAGGCTTAAAACTTTCTTAATCAGGTTTAAAACTTCCTTAATCAGGTTTTCTAATCTTGTTTTTCTTTAATTTTTCAAACTTTAAAGGGCTTAGGCTCAGTCACACTTATTCAGTCAGGGACCTGGACTGGCTAACCACTGTTAGCAGAAAATATTTCATCCACAAACAAGTAATTTGTAAGATCCTAAACTGGACTTAAACAGTTTTCTTTTCTGTTGTGGAGACCTGCACTGTGATACTGGGTTCTGCCTGAAAGATCTGGAAATTAATTTTAAATTATTTTCACACTCTCTGGATTTAAAAACTTAAATCATACTGGCATTAGGCTCAAGTACAGCTAAATAGCCTAATAAATATGACTTTTGCTGATATGAGTAGGTGGCAGAGGCTCTGCAGCCTGCTCAGTCCTGAGCACTGCAGTGCCACACACAATAAAGGCCTGACAAATATTCAATGCCACACATTCAAAGGGTAAAAACTTGATTTAGATGCAAACCTAAGTTTGTAAGCATTCATATTTATCACAGAACTCTCCTATTCACTTAAAGGGCATTTATTCACTGTTTGTTCAGCATGAATAGGAAGTCCAGTTCCCTTTATTCAAAAGGAAAACTCCATTAAAATAATAAAAAAAACCCCTGTCACTTGTAGAAGGTACAAATCTGGTTCAGCAGTTGTTGAAATTAAGCAAATACTTGATTTTGAAGCCATCCTCAGTTTTGTCAGTGTAATTACACAGCCCATAACTAGGCCAGGTGCACCATATTAACATATATGTGAACATTTGCATAAGAAATTTTGACTGTGGCATGAAGTCTAGACAGATTTTTAAGTGCTAACAGGAAGCTTGAATTCCCTGGATTTTATTGCAAGACTCTCTTAGAGCTACATTTCTGAATGGGCAATTCCATAAGCAGTGGAAAATGCTGTTTTCTCTAGTTTATCCCTTACAGTTGCCACTGATTTCTGCATATATTTCTTAGTTGCCTGTAATTTGTTTCTTTTTTGTTTGTTTGTTTTTACAAGAAATTGCCACAGGTATGGCAAACGAAAAACAAAATATCAGCAGGTTAATAGAACCATCAATCTTTTACACATAGACATATATGTATATATACACACACACATCAGTTTGTATACATCCAGAAAAATTGGTGAACTATTATAAGCAACAGCAGAAATCTTAATTGAGTCCTATACTAATAATGAGCATTAATGTTGCTACTTAACTAATCAAAGAATTTTCACTGCTGTGCAGACTATTTATAGTAATATTTATATTGTTGAACAGGAATTGTAAAGTGTTGGGAGGATGCTGAGGAAAGGGAACAAACCTGATTTTAGTCTGCTTTAGCTGCAAGACCACAGTCTACAACAATTAATAAAATATTTCCTGTACAGCTCTATTTTTATAAGCTACTATCAATGCTATTCTTTCTATTGATACTAACAGTGAGAAATCCTGGTGCAAATGATGAAAAGGATTTTCTAAGAATTTCTCCTCCCCAACCCCTATTTATGTAATGCAGAAGAAACAACAGAAAGGGAAGAAGATAAAGCAGATACATCCTTCTACATCACATTTTAGAGCTGAACTTGGTGGATTGTACAACTCAAACTACTTCCAGCAGCACTCCACCAACGAGATAAATACTGCCATTCTGTCACACACAGCTCTGACACTCAGGAAAATCAGTTCTGAGCTCCATTCACTGCAAAGGTGAGATTGTTGTGAGAGCAGAGTAAAATCAAAGTTACAGGACAGCACATTCCTGTACAAGAATTAGCATTTCTTCCTGGCATTGGCAGCACTGCTGAGACTTGTAAATTATTCAACATCTACAATCAACATGCCAAATTTCAGTGGGAACCTCGGTGCTTTTGTAAGTAAATTTTTATCTTACCCAATCATGTTTGATGTGTGATTGACTAAGGTGTTGCACAAAGGTGTCTCTCCACCTTGATTGGTAATGCTGCACTTGGCTCCCTCAAGGAAAAACGAGCTGCTTGCATTTGAAATTCGTGTCATAAATTCCCCAGTATTCAGATTTACCCTCTCTCTTACAGCCTCATTCTATCTCTAGGATCTTTGGCTTTGATGAAGCCAGGAGAAACTACAAGGAGCTACAAGCAGATCTGTAAGGACCATCCATTTATTAACTTTAATAAAAGTTATCTTGATCTACAAGGCTCGGACATTTAATTAAAGTAAACTGAAAAGATGCAGTAAAAAATCAGAGTAAAATTTAATATTAGATCAGCATAAGGAAATTCAAGAGAAAACAGAAGGGGCTGATAAAATACCTGATGGATGGGGAAGGCTATGATAGTTCAAGGAGAGGAGATGTCATACAACATTGTCCCAGCTCAAGTGAAGGCAGAGCCACAGCTGCTGGATAACTCATTTACATGCACAAGTGCTGGCCACAGTGCTCGAGCAGAAAAAGCCTGAGATAAATTATTTAGGGGCTGGAGATGCAGTTCACACTTTCCCTGCTCTGCCTCTGGTTTTTGCACACATCCATCCTCTCATCAGTTTAAACCACCAGCTCAGGAAGGAGTGCCATGGTGGGGTAACAATCATGCCTCAGCATTTCAGCTTTTATAATTTCCATCTGCTTGTAACCCTGCAGTTCTTTGGTGTATAACTCCAAACTCCACACACAGTGTGAGCTGCTGCTCCCCCACTTTGCTCAGACACAGCAATTCCTCTCCAGGCCTGGGAACCAAGGACCCCTCACTGCCTCAGGCCTGAGAGATGGGAACAAAAGTGAGCTGGGGCAGCAAACTGGGGGTGAATGGAAACAAAAGTGAGTTTTGGGGCATCAGACTTGTGGTAAATGACTTCATTACCTGCAGCTGTAATTGGAAGATGAACCCCCAAGATGCAAATGGACCAAACTTACAAAAGTATGAAAACTCATGACCATTGTCCATTTTTGGGTGCAGCCCCTGGGGGGCTTTGTCTGCCCTAAATGCACTTGCAGACCCTTCAATAAATAGAACTGCTTTTTATTCTTTTTTTTTTCTTTTTTTTTCTTTTTTTTTTCTTGCCTCTGTTTTTAGGTAGCTCCAAAAGGCGTCAGCAACACAAAGTTCCTGCAGACTGCAGTTCTCACCCAGGAGTGGGGATAACCAGCTGGGGAAGGGGTTGCACAGGGATTTTTACCCCTTCACCACAAACTGTGGCTCCACAGCCCCTGGAGCAGTGCTGCTCTTCCCCTCCAAGCCTCTCTGCTCTTCCCCTGAGCTCTTGCAGGAGACATTCTCACTGTTGTGATTGGCTTGTCAAGCCTTCACTTCCCTAATTTCTCAGTTTTGATGACTAGATCTTTGCTATAATACTAAGAACTGTGCAGGAAGTGAGTGAAGGGCTGACAATCTTTCATTTTTTGAGACACAAAATAAGTCTTTCCTGTCTACAAGTCAATCCTGTTTTATTCTTAGCTTCTCTTGAGCACACTTCCTCAGACAAGAACTAAACTCTTTTGTCAAAGACATAAATACTGTAGCAACACTGTTCAAACCCTTCCTTCCTGGGCTGTGGTAGCAGATTGCAATTTGTCTGGAAGCCTTAAAGTTCTAAAAGTTTTTGTTTAAAAAGTTGCCATTGAGTTAAAAAAAAAAAATTAAAATTCTCCAATTTCAATTACATCGAATTCCTGATATTTTCCCGAGGCAATCCATAACCTAAACACAAGCAACAGCTACTATGTAACTTTTTTTAGTCAACATCAGGCGAGATTAAGAAGATATTTCTTAAAACAGTGAAATAGAAAATTACATTTTACATTAGAGTTTGATTGATGATAAAGAAGAAATATTTTATATTCCTTGCACAAAACAGGCTGAAACACAAATATTAATATTATCTAAGACTTCAGTGTGGCTAAATAATTCATAAAAGTTAATTGAATTTTGTTGGTTGGAGAGGGGATAAGATTGATTCAGCAATGAGACAGATGAGATAATCCCCTTCAGCCTCTGATATGAGCATTGCCCTTTTCTCTGACCTCCTCCAATTTGTTCCCTAATTACACATGGATCAGTCAGCAAATTGTTCCCAGGGACTCCCCAGCAGCTGCTGACCCCAGAATTCCCTCGAGTGTATCCCAGGGGAGTGGAAAAGTCAGCACCAATTGAAATGGTTAATTTGTACATATTTACTGATAGGCACTTTTTCTGTGGTAAATATTTTCCTGACCCCCTCCAACCACCAAGAGCTGTTTAAAATTTTCCTTATGTTTTGCACATTCCAGTTATTTTGCATTGTCCAATTGCATATTAATCTATAATTCACTTTACCTTGCAATACAGCATTCCAGAAAATACAAAGACAATTGCATGAAAATTTAAAGAAATCTGATTAACAACCGCATCAAATAAGGCTCAGTGAGCTGAGAGAAACCAAAACTCTCTCCTGTCTAAAAATCTAAGAAGAAAGAAGAATATTTGTGTCACTGATGGGAAGAATTTACCCCAATGTTGGTGTCAGTACCTCCCACCACTCAGACTATGACAGAGAGGTATAAGCAACTTAACAGAACTTCCATGCACAGCTTCAGTGCTATTAATTAAATAAATATTCTGATTTACAGGAAGAAACTGTAGCAGCAAGAGTTGTTAAGGAGGAACAGAAAATTACAGCCTGGAAATCATGATTATTTAAATTATCTTATCAACAGATTAAGGAAATTTATTTTGGTCATCTCCTACCTAAATCCCCAATTCCAATCCTAAACTGTAGTCACTCATTCACTTGGTGAAATACTGTAGCCTGGTGAACACTCTAAACCCAGAATATTAAAAAGGTCAAAATAATATTAAATGTGGGGCTTTGCAAAATCAAAGCAGAGTTTTTCAAAGCAGTGACTGGGCTGAGCAAACCAGAGGAATTCCAGCTCCGTGGTGCTTTGCACTCAGAAGGATTTGTGCTCCAGGGAAATGCTGGAACCACACACTTGTAACAAAACCCAGTGACAAGAGAAGGAGCTAAATATTCATTCACATGAGTGAAGATCACAAAAGCAACAGGAGAGAGAGTGCACTGTGAGAAACATCAACCCTCCTTCTGTGCCAGTGATCAGGAGGAAGAGTAGGAGAGCATTAAATGCTGCCTGCTGAGATTCCCCCAGCCTGCTGGGGCTGTGTCAGAGGATTCCTGCAGCACCATCAGGGAAAGTTCCCAGTCCATCCATCTGCACAGGAGCGTGTTATCTTGGTTAGGCAATGAGCACTTCTCCAACAGGCAGGCACACAAACACGAGCATGCATCCATGAGCTTGGCACAAGCTGCTCAAACTGATTTTGAGACTCTACTTTCAGCACCAGCTCAGCTCCAACTTAGGAGTTCCAGTCACAGATATTTTCAGAAAAGCAGTACAGGCTTCTTTATCCAAAATTTCTGAAATTTGAAAACATTGAACCTAATGTGTTGATTTTATTATCTGTATAAAAGGCTCCTGAAAGGGCATTAGAGGAAATTTACTGGTACGAACATGGAAGTTGATAGAGTGACAGCTGGTCTGTTAATTCACATGGCAGGCTTTTCTATTTTGAAAACTATGGCCAGAATCAAGCAATTAAAATATATCTATATCATATTAAAAATAATAAATGATACAACATAATTATATATTATAATTAATACACTTAATTAATTATATTAATAGAATTAATGTACATCTGATTACAGGTTCTTACCACAGAAGAGTTAAATCTTATTTTATCTGTGTCTCACTCATCCTCTGCTTTTAAATCACAGTAGAGCAACCACACAAAACAAAGACTTCAGGCTGTTTCCAAGGTGATCAATCAAGAGGCAATATTACATGTGGCAATAAGTTCACATTGCAGTTATTTAAGCCTCAAACTCTTCTTTGCTAGAGGATCTGCAAACCCCTTCCCTCTCATGTCCTCATCTCCCTTTCTATTTTTTTTTTCCCCCAAATTAAGGATTTTGCAGGATAAAGAAATGCAATTTTTACTGGCAAGAGCAGAAGAGTCACTTAAATGCCAAGACAAACTTTCAGGAAAAAAACCCTTTGTCCTGCAATGCTAAAACTTTCCAAAATTGCAGCAGGCTCCTGCCTTGAGGAGGAGCCCAGATGTTTCTGTGATCTTCCCACCAGGCAGATTCCCAGAAGATTATTTCAGATTTCAGTGGTGGCCTGGCTGTCCTCACAAGACAGCACCTGGCACTCTCAGAGCATTGCTGGCATCTTTGCCAAGGTTGTGATTAGAGCAAGGCCCTGATGTACAACTTTTGCTGCTGTCAGGTGTATGAGCACAGCACAGGTCCTGAGCCATGCACTCCAGTCCCCATTTGGAGTTAATGTTCTGTTCCCTGCAGCAGAACCTTTGGACCCTGGGGAACACAGAGGTTACAGCCATCATTTTGCAGAGGCATTGCATGGGGGGCACTGAGACACAGCTGGTCTGTAAGCCCTGGCTCTGTGTGCCTGGCCCTGAGTCCCACAGAGATCCCTGTGCCCTGTGCTGGAGGTTTGTGCACAAATGGGATGGGACCATGTGAGACATTCCTTGAGCCTTTATTGCTGCACCAGCCCCAGCACAGGGTTTGACACAGCTAAAGGATGGCCACAGCTCACCTCTGCCAGCAGCAGCCAAGGATCTCTTTGTCACAGGGCAGTTTAAAAGTTCTCCAGCCAGCAGCACATGGCTAAAGCTCACAGACAATTGTTCCAGCCAGTCACTGAGAGCACACGTGCACCTGCTTCAAACAGTGCTTGATGCTTTCTATTAACAATGCACAATATTCCATTAGTAAGCTTGAAACCTTCTACTCTCTTGCTAAGTGTGATGGTTTTGACTTCTTTTTCTCTTCCAAGGTCAGGATGAATAATCCACAGGAAATGTAGATTTTGAGTTTAGAGTTGGATGTTTCTTGTTACTTATCTATTTGCAGTCTCACAAGGCACAAGCTCTAACTAGCAATTTAGAGGACAGAGCTAAAATAGAGTGTTTCCAACTCTTTGTAAGGTCATTTGAGCACTAATTACCCCATAACAAGATGACACCGATATTATTTATATTTCTGACCCAAAAATTACCACCCAAGGCCCTCATTGTGGGCCTTTTCCACCCAGTGTAAAAAAAAAACCACCCAAACCCATGAAGAAGAAGGTGAAGAAGGACTTTAACAACTCCCCAAATCCTCCATCTTGCTTTGCATGTGCTACTGTATACTCAAGTCTCCAATCCCAGTTTTGCACCCTGTGAGATCACACACCACTATTCAAACTGCACACCCACAGCCCCCATGCTGCCACACCATCTCAGAAGCCTGTTCCAAGGTCTCAAGTCAAATGTGGTGCTTGCTTGAGGGTGGGCACCTTTTAGCATAGAAAACCTGAAAATTTTATCCTCCAGGGATCCAACAGCTAAGCATATTTTTCTGCAGTCTTAATATCTATCCTGGCCAAGCCTAGAACTCATGCTATTGTTTCATGTTCTTGCTTGCTTTATTGTAATTTTTCATACTTTCAGGCTTTGCAGTTGCAGCCATTTCCAAGTTCTCCTGCTCTTTCTGTTTCTGGGGCCTGCTTCCACAGCTTCCTGAAAGCCTCCTTACTTTTGATATTTCCCAGTCCCTGGGAGAGCTGCTTTCCTGGGCTGCTGCAGGGACACCCATCCCACCTGAGCCTCACCTGGGGTGGGGATCACCCCCTCTCTGCCTGAGTCACCTGGTGCTGTGGGATTGTTGTCATTCCTGTGAGCAGTGAGCCCCCAGCTTGTGTTTATCTCAGGGCTGCCCCTGCTTATCTATTCCCCGTTACTCATCTGCCCACACTGGGGTGCTCCTCTGTTGCCAGATGGAAAGTTTTCCCACTGAACAGGAAGCAAGAGTCCATGTCTTTTCCTCCTTTTTTTTCCATCATGTCTTCATAATAGGAAGCTTTTACAATTCATAAAATAGTGCCATGCTCATCTATTGCAGTAAAAGAAAGAGACAAGTGTCTGAAAAATAAAAATGTTCTAGAGTCTCATTCCAGGATCATAAATTACATTTTTAAAATACAGTTGTCAAATTCAAGCTTCATTTTTTTCTATGTTTGCACGTCCTAAAATAATAAATGGCTGATTTTTGGTCATGACGGACCAATGTGGCAAGCAGATAGAATGAAAAGTTGATATCAGAAACCCCTTTTTTTTTTTTTTTTTTTACTCAAAAGCCTCAAGTAGGCTTTATACTGCCTTTTTTCCTTCTTCTTTTTGTTTTTCTTTTCTTTTCTGGCTGCTTATGTCCTGAGCAATTGCTTTTATGAGCACAAAGTGCAGTTTTCAGGGGAAGTCTGGAGGGGTCTGCACAAGAACATTAAGCAGGGTTGTGACCCAAGAGACTGAAGCTGTGATCCAGTAATGAGATCATCAGGAGTACTCCCAGCAGTGCTGCAGATGTGCTCTACAATAAAACAGAGCTAACTACAGCATCAGGAAATGCAGATCTAGATCAACCACACACACACAGTAACTGGGGAACATAAGGGTGAGGAAATAAAGGCTGGAAAATGACTTTCACTCCAAGGACTAAATGATTATTACAATTTCAACTTCAAAACCACAAACTGCATAAGTCATTTGCATTGTGAATATTATCTTGATATCTGTGCAGAACAAAACACAGATTAGAAGAAAAAGGGAGCTCTCAAAATCCAGGAAAATTAGATGGGATCTAATCACCTATGAAATACTTCATTGAACTATATCATGAAGGAAATACAGGTATAGTTTTTACCAGAGAATGTATTAGTTTCACTCTTAGTTAAAAAAGTCATCAGGCAGCAGGTAAATTCTACTTCACTTTGTGTTTCCACAGTAGGAGGATTTTCAGGTCTCTAAAGTATGTTAAGGAGAGAGAAAGGACTGTCAATACAGTGACTTTTTTCCACTGGGACTGTGGGAACTGCATTTATCTGTGGAACAATGCATTAGTGACAGCTCCTATGCTCAGCAACCAGTTGGTGATCAGTTATTGGAACCCTGATTATCCCAAGCTGCATCCTGCTCAGGAGAGACTCCTCATCTGTGTCACCTCATCAATTATCACTTAATAAGAAATGTTACTCCCCTTTAAATGTTCAGCAGGGGCAGAGACAAATTCTGACATTAGCATAATGAAGTCTAATATCTCAATAAAGGGCACGAGTCAATAACTGCCATGAGCCACATCCTATATTCAGCCAGTCCTTTAAAATTCCCAGGGGTGATATAGTCAAAGTGTTAAAGGTGTTTAAAAGGTGTTTAAATTAAAATATGCAAGTGAAGCAGAGTAATTTAGGTTGCTTTAAAGCCAGGATCTGATTATTGTTTTTTTGCCAATTGCTAGTCAGCAGTTCTGCTTCTGATTTTATCTGAAAACTATAAAGAAAGAAGATTTCAAGGCTCAATTACTCAGAACTGTTCCCCCTGCACTGTGTGCCAGACAAGCCTTGTCAAAGAGTCTTGTGTTTTACCAGTGTAAAGCATCATCTGCTATATCCTTAGCCCAGATTTTTAAAGTCACTTTAATTAGTGTAGTTTACGGAAGATTCATCTGTTGTAAAATTTGTACCTGAGCTGCTTGCATTACAGGCTGTCCATAATTATTGAGGCTTTTTTAAAGAGCTGCAACTTATGTTTCCTATTGTCTAAATTCAGAAGAATAAATATGATTATGTTAGAAACACTAATATTTATGAACACAGAAGTTTGATGCACATAATAAAGAGCAGTAATGCACAAAATACCAGCAGTTAATGCAGACTGCTTCTTTTTAGGGATGCCAAAACTAAGGAAATCACATGCAGACATACATCTAGAAACACTCCAAAAAAGTTAAATGTGACATGCTGCTCTGCAGAATAAAAGATCACTCACCAAGCACAAGGAAAGGGGGAAGAAGGAAATGTGGCCTGGCCACAAAACTGTCCCTAAACCAGCTTGAACACACTCCAGTGTCCAGCACCCAGACTGAAACAGCTCCAGCCCCTGAAATCCAGACTGAGAAATCCAGATTCAGTCAGCAAATGCTTCTTTTCCTGTTTTTCCACCCATACTGCAGCTCTTGTCTGGAGCTGTTCCAGGAGAACTTCTGGAGGGGACGGGAGCTCACAGCACCATCAGCATCCTGGGTTTGGAACAGCCAGCACTGAACCAGCCTGCCTAACTCAGAACAAACAAAGCTCTCAAGCCATCTTTTCTCAAATCTAACATCAGTAACACCCAGGTGATTGCTTTTAAAACCAAAATTAAATGGCTTGTAGTCCTGCTAGCACCCACATTCGTTGCAGGTCTCTGAATACAGCAGTGAATTAACACAGAAACCTTTATTACAAATGATTACAGCCAACACCTCCAGGGGAGACAATGAGAAAACAACGGGGTGTGATTGTGAGTTCTGCTTTACTCAGTAGATGTGAGATCAGACCACTGTTGACTGGCATATCCAGGACCTAGATTTAATTCCTCCTTTAAAACATTTCAGTTTGGCCCTTCTCCCTCCCAGGAAACTCTCAAATTACCCCCTTTCAGTCCACACTTCAGTGTTCCCAGTCTATGAAGTGGAGGAGGAGCTAAAAGACACCAGAAATCTAAAATAGCACGACTATTTTAGCTATGGAACATCACATCATTTATTAATTTTGTCTTTTTAAGCCTTTTGCACAAAAACTGAACAGCTCAGCTGAAGGCATGAAATATTCGCTTCACTACACGTGTACAGGAAACTTCCTTTTCCAGAATTTACTCCTATTTCAACAGAATTGCCTGGAATCTACAAACACAAATGTAGAGATAAATACTCACAAAAGTGTTCACCAACACCTATAATTGGAGTTTGATTTCAGCTTTAATGTTCAAGTCATGTACGTGTCTGCCTTCAGCAGTCAAAGTCTAAAGCTTTTATCAAGATAACCAACCCGTGAGTTTTGCACTGTGACATCTGAGAAAAACATTATGTCTCATACTTCCTGGAAGAAAAATGATTTCCATTAAGTCAGGTGTACAATAGTTATAAAAGCACAGTCTAATGCTGTTAAAGAAATACTTTGACATCCTGCTGATAAGATCATTCTATCCTTGCAGAATGTCAACAGCTAATCATATTCTTTATCTGCACAGATATTATACTGAAAAATTGACTTTGCCATCTGGCTCTCCAGAATTTTTATCAGGTCTTTTTAATTAGGTTCAAATCATTGATTTCCATTGTTCCCCTGCTTCTGTGTTTTTGAGACTGAATCCATTTGCAGTGCACTGCAGTGTTCTCAAGTGGAACCTAAAATGAATGGGGTTTTCCCACAGGTTTTCACACTTTACATCTGCTAGCAAAAGTCCTGTCATGCTTGCTTAGTGGTGCATATAATTCAATTTTTGTTTTATTAAGATATGAGGGTGACCAATCTATTAACAACCAAAAAAAAAATTAAAAAAGTAAATCAAACAGCCTTAAAAACTCTGTAAGAAAAATGGGCCAAAGGCTCATAAATTAAACACCTGCAAGGAAATCTGGGAGGCTGGGTCGCTATAATTGTGATGAACTTACTGAAATCAAACTTGGAAAGGCTTTCATAGGCCAGGACATATTTCTATGTTAGACTATTTTTTCTGGTCTGCTGCAATGCTAAAGTTTCAAGTTCAGAAAAAGTTTATAATATAGAATATTGCTGTACACCTCACTTACAAATACTGTGAAATTTCAGTTCTCAGAGCAGAAGCTCCAACAAGACTATTGATTTTAGACCGTACACAAAACAGTAATTAAACCATAGAGTAACTTTGATAATGTTAGTCTATGAGGAGGACGCTCTCCTGGGTAAGAAAAGTCTTTAGGAATTTGAATTCATAAGGAAAATTGAAGACAAGTCCCTGAAAAATTGAAGACTAATTTGTTTTTCAAAGTATGCAAAATCCAGATCTGAACTTTCCTCAGAATTTAATGGATGGAAGGGCTTGGATAGAGACCATAACTTTAGTTTTGGTTAAAGGAACAACACAAGAAGAAACAAAGCAAGCACACACCCACAACCACTCTGTGATACAATTTAAAAGCTGAACAGTAAGGTTTACATTTTCTGCTCATTTACTTCATTAGTTATGTAAAATTGTACATGTGTTCTAGATATAAAATACAGCAAATCCTTTGGGAAGGAGACAAAATCACTAATTTGGGGTCCACACAACAAAAATTGAAGATAAAATGACAAGACACAGCAAAACTCCTCCAAATGTCACTCATAGGGCCCTGCACTCACATTTAGGGTCCAAGTACATCCCAGACTATCTTTCTCACTGCTGACCAAAGAAAGTTTGGGTAAGAGGCTACCAAGCTGTGTCTGCTCAGGACCAAAGCTGTGAGTTCCCTGCAGGGCAGGTCCCTGCAGGGCACTGCTTTGGTTCCTGGCTGGGACAGGAAGGATTTAGCACTGGAACAACTTTATTTCCCTTTCCCCCCGAGAACAGAGGGCAAAATATGACACCCGGCATACCAGGATATGTCTTTCTCCTGATGCAAACAGAACTTTCATTATAGGCACATCAGGTAGCTCAGGTATGGGAGAGTACTTTGAGATTCAGCCTGCAAAATATTTCTCTGCAGAGTGTGTGGAATCAAACAGAACCTGCCTCTCACTGAAGAAATTACAACCCTTGGAAAAATTTTACTCTAAGGCTGTACTAACCCCATACCCGCTTAATAATGTATCAATAGCAGAGTTTACTTCAAAACAAATCAGAGGACCTGCAGTGCAGCAAACCTGAGGCATGAGGATCAAAATATGGTGATATTTTGTAATTAAAGCCAACCAGCACACGGGTCTGGCCATGGGGCTGGAAGGGGAAGCAGAAGGTGCAGGAAAACTTTCCCAAGTTTTAATTGTAAGGAGCTCTTCCACTTATTTGAGTTGTACATCTGGGCACTTTCGTTGAGACATTTCCTTGGAGATCAGAGCAAGGAAAGTGGAAAGAAAAACCAGGAGTGTGTTTGGTTCCGTTTTTCCCAAAACTGAGATTAAGCTGCCTCACCTATAATTCTCCTGCTCTTACTTTAAAAAAAAAACAAAAACAAAAACAAAAAAACCCCCACAACAACAAAATCCCAGATACCACTCTCAGTCTTTTGTTGTTTCATTTTTTAGGGGTTTTGTTGTTGTTTTGTTTTTAGGAATTATAATATGTGAATCATTCTTTCAAGTCTCTGAACACCAATTACCTCATAAGCTTGACACTGTGCTAAGACCTCCAGTTCCTCTCTCTCTCACTCTATGTGTTTTCCAATTGCTTTCTTATGTTTTTCATAGGGATCCAGACACACAAGATATTTTATAGAGTAATGTTATTCTTCTACCTGCTCCTATTATGATATTACTATGAATAAAGTTCTCTAATTTATAATCCCTGTTCACTTAGTTCTTTTCACAGTTACAAGTGTTATTTCTTGCTCTGGAGGTTACTCAGCCACTCAGAAACACTTCAGTGATTTTTCTTTTTATTGATCAGGGAGGTTTTTGATGATTCATTGTTAAATGACTTTGACTCTGCTTCATCCTGGTTATACACATGAATATCTGGCATTTTCTGTCCTGTGAGGAGCTCCCTTGCTGGGTTTGGGTCACAGGGAGAGCTGAGCAGGCAGAGCAGTTCTTACATCCCTGAAATGCAGCCTGAGTCCCAGGCCAGCCTCCAGAAGTGATGGAGATTGATTAACTCAGGTGTACAAATGCTGTGACAGGTCCATGCTTTTACTGCAGAGCAAGAGGAGTCCTACAGGAGACTGCAGAATATTCCTGACACATTTTATCTGGCTCTCGTGGGCTGATAAAAGCATAGCCACTGCAGCACTGTTCACCTCTTCAGCTTCTTAAACAATTTCCCCCCTTTCAGTGAATCTGCCTATATTGGAGTCAAATAGGGAAGCTCAGCCAAACAAAGCCCTCAAGTATTTTACTCAGTTGAGAGCAATAACCAAATGCTCTCCCACAACCACTTTTCTTCAAGGTGGGAGAATGAAGAGCCGGGCTCTCATATGCTACAAAGCTTTCTCTGCTGTGAGGAAATCAATAACAGGGGTGATGACTCCTCAATTATCCCTTCAATGCATTTTCAGTTTTCCTGCTTTTACTGCAGTTTACCTTCTCCCTCATGGCTAAGCCACTATCCAGATACTCACAGGAATGAGAAACCTGTCCCCACCACATTTGAAACAACCCAAAGAGTTTAGCTTTACTCTGAAGAGTTTGTGAACTATTAAGTATAATTTAAGAGCTATACCATTAAAGAACTGTATACTATATGTCCATATAATAAAACATAAATATAAATATAAATATAAATATAAATATAAATATAAATATAAATATAAATATAAATATAAATATAAATATAAAT
>VZUI01022709.1:0-44616 GCA_013401135.1 Cettia cetti
TTTTTTTTTTTTTTTTTTTTTTTTTTTTTTTTTTTTTTTTTTTCCCTTGGCAAAGAAAATAAGCCTGTGAAAAAATCAGCACAGTATTCAAAGAGAATGAATAATTTCCAATGCCAGGCAAGGTGGTTGGGTGAGCCAGCAGAGAGGAAAAGGGACAGGGAGGTGAGACAATAACTCAAAGACCTACTTCTTTTTTTTTTTTTTTTTTTTTTTTAAAGTACCTATAGAAATCCTGAAAACATCTGATATAGCAATAAAGAGAGGTAGAGACTGAAAATAAGGGTCAGAAGATATCAGGCTCACGGCTGTTTTGGTTAGAATAAACACTGAAGTAGCAATATGGATTTCAAGGACCAAAATTTTTCTACAGCTTCCTCAAGGACAAATGCTTTTAGTGATGAAAACCTTTTCATCCCAATCCTGGATACAATTGCTCCTATGGTTTCTGCTGCACTTCAGTTTTGGCTGGTTTTGAATGGCAGAGATCTCAAACCCACGCCTGTATCTGCATTCAAACCCAGAGGTTGACGTTTTTAGGCAAAACCAACAACAAAAAACCCACTTCACTATATGAGAAAGTATGCAAATAGAGGAATTACAAAAGGGAAGAGGATTGAAAGGAAGCAAAATATTTAGTAGACTGATTTTTATAGCAAGCATAGTAAGAAAGCTATATACTCTTAAAATGGAAAAGGAAAAACAGATTAGCTGCTTTTTATTAATATTAATGCTGATAGTCCTTCAACAGTTGCACAAATCCTTCAAAAATTATCATTCCCTTTGCAGCTAAGCTTCTGCAGTGCAGTTGGAAAGGCTGCTGTGTCTCATCTAGCTGCTCATTTAAGCTGTTCCCATTTCCACTCTTAAGAGAGACTAGAATGTCCTAATTCAGTTTAATAAAAAACACATTGGACTTGGGGGAGGGGAGAACAACGATGGCACTGGGAGAGGAACTGAGCAATTTCTCTACTTCAATGAAGTTTAAAAAAAGACAGCCAAAAAACCACCACCAAACCCAATCAAAAAAAACCCAAAAACAACAAAACAACAACAAAAAACCAAACATCAAATCCATCCAACACATCCATCCAACAGGAAAAACAACAGTTGATTATCTCAGGAAAGTCTCCAGAAAAGGGGGAGAAGAAAGGAGGAAGACAATCAGAAACATCTTCCTCTTGTTTTGATCTATGTAAAAAATGCATCCTGAGGTGAAAATGTTTTTTTCCCCCAAACTAGCAGGTTATTCAAGAAGAGGAGGCTGATTTTTCCATAAAGCCATTAAATGAATTTAGTTTAAGGAGGATACAGTTCCTTGAGTCTCAAAGAAACAAAGACGGTTGCTTCAACAAATCTGATTATCTTTGCTGTTGGTGAATCGGTGTTACAGTTTCAAGGTACTCTGAAAGGTTGGGAGAACTGCAACAGAAGCAGGTTTCAGGTAACTTCATAGAAATGGCAAACATAAAATGATGTGATCTCCTCACAATACTGATTAGAAATAAAAATAAAATGCAAGCCTCGCCTTAAGACCAGAAGGGCATTTGAATTGCATATTCCATGACTAAGCGACTAAAAAGAATACCAAAGGCAGCACTAACTAAAAGGGCTGATCACCTGTGATAAACACAGTAGTTTTATCTTTTTAATATTTGCTGACACTTTACTGTCTATTAGATCAAGTGAAACTTGATTTGAAATCTCTTCAGCCAACCTGGGTTTACTGACTACTTAGTTGAGACAAATTATCATCCCTTCTGCCGAGTCCTACATCAAGGGCAATACTCTCAAATGCTTCCTGGAAAATAAACACATCCTATCATCAAAATTCTCTTCAGCTTCATATTTTAGTTTACTTCTATTACTGAACTGAGCCACTTGCTGTTCCCCAGCAAGATCCTCCTACTGCAAACATGAAAAGAACTTAGGACAGAGAGGTCAGACCGCATTCAGTTACTGTATGTGGCTGGCTACATTACAACCTCTGGTCACTGCTGCTGATTTGGGGGAGTGGAGGGAATTTTCAAACATTAATCCATCAGCTATTGCTGTGACCACAGCCACGATAAGCCTCCAAGTTTAGTTTAAGGTGAGCACCCTTGTAATGCACTTAAGCAGTTTCTTCCTGACATCTGTGGTGTTTACACTCTGCAGAATGCAATGCAATTGCCTTTTTCTGTAACTGGAAATGCTTTGAAACAGTCAAAGAACATATGCTAGGATTTGCAAAAACAGGCAATGAGGAAACATCCTGAGACAGATAAACAATCAAAAAACCAAGCACAAGTAGCAGTTTGTGGAAAATAGCATATGGCTAAGCTTTCATTGGGAAGGGAACAGTTATTTTGAGCCCAGTGTCTCCCCCAAAAGAGAAGTTTTGAAAAATGCAGATGCGGGACCCACGAAAAGTCCATGCCTCTACAATACACCATGTTGGTGCCTAACAGTGGAGCCAAGTCAAATCCAATGGCTAAAAAAATGTGACCACCATGGTTGCTCCTTCTTCTTTTCTTAAGTTAATGTCCTTTTGCTTCTATGAGGCAATATAGCCTCATAGAAGTAGTCCTTTGAGATATAAATGTGTGTGTATTTCCTGTGCCATACATATTGTGGAACACAAAACAATATTTTACTAGATACACAGGCAACACACAACTAACCAGATTTGAGAAGTCCATCAACAAACTCAGAGGGACTCAGAAGCCCAAATTCTGAAAAACAGTCAAAAAGCACTGAACCTTATTAAACAAGACAGCCTTCAAAAAACTGGACATATGATGCACGGACATTACCTGATTTTTGAGGATTTGTGAGCTTCTTGTATTTTCTTGTGCTGTCTTTGCATTTCATGCTGTTTTCATTCTGTGATCTCAAAGTGACGTATCTAAACAAAGCAAAAGAATGGAAATTAGATTTTCTCCACATGTGACTATCTCCCAGCACCAGCTTGCTCCAAAGCAGGAGCAGATTTGTGACAATGAGCTTCCTATTGCAACACGACAGAAAACTAACTTCTATTCAATATAGTATCTCCAGGTCACTCTTTTTCTTAAGTCACTACAGCAGAGGGCAACTATCAGCACTCCAACTCCTTTAAAGAAAAACCAAGAACCCCTTTCCCTTATTGATTGTGAGAGACTGCTTCGTTGTCAAATCTCTGGGATTGATACATCCACAGGCCTTCAAATTACAAACTGAAATAGAAGTAAGTGAATCTTTCCTTGTTACTCAGCTTGGCGCCTACTGCAAAATGAGGAATGGCTTTATGCTGATGCAATAAATAAAACAACATCTTGCCCCTGTTGCAGAGACCATAAAGATTTCACAGCACCTCATGCTGCTTTGACAGAACCCAGAGGCAGGGTGAATGCTCTCCCTGAGAGGAGATTAGCTTGCAACATACATGACAAGTATCACACAAACAAGTGCAAGTAGAGAAATCAGGAAGGGAGGGATTAATGAAAGTCAAAGATGTGGGAGATACAATCAGGCTGTCACCCACTGCAGAAGAGGTATCAAACAAGGCATCTTAAATTACATAAACGAAAACAACATATTTGTTTTTATCAATGCTGCTGCCTGGATGGCTTTGAGGGAAGGCCCTCAGCATCTGAGGGTGTTAAGAAGGTTGGAAATCACTGTGAGGCCACTCTGTGTGATCTTTGAGAAGTCAAGGGGATTGGGGGACACCCCAAAAGACTGGAATGCCACATCATTCACAAGAAGAGCTTAAAGAGGGACCCAAGAAATTATAGGCCCATCAGCCATACTTCAGTCCCTGGGGAAAGTTACAGAACTAATCCTGCAGGAGGTTATCACAAATCAGATGAAGCATGTGATTGGGAAAAGCCAGCATGGATTCACCAAGGGCAAAGTGACACAAGTGCAGCCCCCAGCACCGAGCCCACTGCTGTTTAATACACTCACCAGTGGTCTGGGGGACAGAGTCAAATACACCCTGATAAAGGTTGCCAATGGTACCAAACCAAACGGGGCAGCAGACACTTCAGAAGGAAGAGCCAATCTGTGCAGGAAAACCTGAATGGGCTGGAAGAGTGGGCTAACAAGAACCTTACAGAGCAAAACAAAAACATGAAGGGTCTTCCAGACTGGACCAGATGGTCCTTGAGGTGCCTTTCAACCTGGTATTCTATGAGTCTATGAAACAGGCCTGGAAACTCAGGGTGCAATTCACAGATCACTGATACCAGTGGAAAATGCTTCATCTGCATTGAGCCCTGCTGCATTTTGGAAAGTCATTCCAGGCTTAAGAAGAAAATGTAAAAATGATCAGAGATAACCTCAGTGACAGCAACCAACTCACTGTCACGCTACATTCACTTGTTAAAATAATTATTTTAAAATCTCTGATAATGGGTCCCAAGCACTGTGATGCTGCCACATACAGCAAGAAGCCACCCCCCAAGTCCAGCAGATCCTTGCACAAAACAAGTGCACTCCCTTAGCTATCCAGCAAGGTGGGGGAGAAGAACCCAAGCAACTCCCTTGTCCTGTCCAGCACCAGTCTCTGCTTCTCCCTGCATCTTCCCCCCAAGCCCACAGAAAACAGCAGAGCACACTCCAGACATCATCCTATCAAAGCATGCACCATGAGAGACAGCAGAGCTCCTTACAAAGCCTGACCCGCCTAAAATGTCTTTAACAGAACACCTTGGCTAATGGTAAATGCTGGTAGCATCACATGGACTTTCTTGGATCTGAGTGAGTTTCTGGTCACAACGTCATCATGTTGAGCCCCATAAATAAAACCTGTGTGCACCCATGTCTTGCAACAAATGTGAGCGTAAATGCTACATGTTCCCAAACACAAACCATTCATCATCCACTTGCATCCTGGCTGCTCATAACTCTTCTAAGCAAATCCATGAATCTTTGTTGAAATAAGGTCTTAATAAACTCACATCTACTTAATGCTTTATCTGACTTGGTTTTCACACTGCTATTTAAACACCCCTAGGTTTATAAGAGGCATACTGAATCTTGAATTGAGTTGAGTAAAAATTGAGTGCCATTTTTTTGTAAGAAAAGATACTCAGACATGCAGAGAAAACTTGAGATTAACATCAGTAGAGCTGAGAGGGAAAATGTAGAGTTTTTTTGCCTCAGCTTAACACAGCTAATTAGAACCTGCCAATATGTTCAAATTTAATTAGAAAATAACCGCTATATCATGTGCCATGACCAAAGTCACAATATATAGTTTTGCTTTCTTTGTCATATATCCATCTGCTCTGAACAAATGTTGCTACTATTAAGCCTAAAAATGCCAAAATGTTGTGCAGACAAACCATTCCTGGTAGTTTCCTACAGAGGCCAGGCTGATGGACACTAGGAAAAACAACAACTGAAATACCCAGGAAAGCCCTTTCCTGTTTTTCATATTTGTTCTGGCTGTTTTTTCCACTATATCACTTTCATCATTAGAGCTACAATATCACCCCTATGCAGGGTTACAGAAATTATCAGACACATGCAAAGGTCTCATACACAATAACACTGTTAAAAAGTAAAATTTTGGATATTTTAGAGACAAAGGTAGAGAACTGATGGCTGACAAATACTGAAAACAGTCCCAGTATAATTAATGCAGGACCAAACACTGCAGATGTACATCCAATTTACAAACGAGATTTTAATTCTTTCCATCAAATTTTAATCACCATCTCATTTTCTGAGGTTCAGATTAGAAAGCAACCTAACTTTATATTCCTTCGCCATAGTCTTCAGTTTTGCTTCCATCCCAGCCCTCAGATTTTGCATACAAACAAAGCACAGTAAGGAGAAGCTGAGAAGTGAAGCCTACAGCAACATTTACAAATTAAGAGCTAAGTCAGAGATCAGCTATCCCATATACACAATATAAATTTTCAGTCTTCTCTCTTCATTAGGATTGATGATGCTGCTGGAAAATAAGGAGCACATAATACCTTTTATGGGAATGTAAAGCACAGATGAATTAGCAGAAAGAGAATGCAGCTGAATCAATTTCTCATCTCAAGATAGTAATGGAGGCAATTTCTTGAACTTTACTATGCTTGTAACATATTGATCAGCAAAGCTTCACACTGCAAGTTAAAGCAGGTATTTTCCTAGGATAAAATGGAGGATGGCAGTAGAACTCTAGGCATCACACCAAAGACAGGGATTTTTTCCAGTCACGTTACACTACAGAAAAATCAAAGTTTCCGTGTGCTTGCATGTTACTGCAACACATGAGAGGAAGATTTATAGATAAAAGCTGAATTAGTTCTGCAGGAACCTTCACAAAGCAAATTTAGTGACAGGACAGGGGGAATGGTTTCTAACTGAAAGCGAGTAGGTTTAGATTAGATATTGGGAAGAAATCCTTTTCTGTGAGGACAGTGAGGCACCAGAACATGTTGCCCAGATAATTTGTTGCTTGCCCACTACTGAGAGTGTTCAAGGCCAGGCTGGATGGAGCTCTGAGCAACCTGGTTTAGTGGGAAGTGTCCTGCTAAAAAGCAAAGATGGACTCCCTCTATCTGTGCCAGACCACACAGCACAGCAAACCCGGGGCAGTCTGTGACACTGCACACAAACTGCGCGCCGAGGAATTCCCCCGGCTCCCCCCTCTTCTAGCTTAAAGGCACAGGACCTGTATCTGGGCATAGAGCAGACAGGAGGGGATGCAGCATCATAAAGTCACCCCAAGACACCACGGCAGGTGGGTTGGAACTGGATATCTTCAAGGTCTCTTCCAATCCAAGCCATTCCAGGATTCTGTGATTGCATATGATTTACTGAAATGACATTAACTTCTGTATCATTTGATATTAAGAACTTAACCAAGGTGTTACAATTGGGAACTCAGACTTACTGCAGATCACCCTAGCATCCAAAACATGATGATTAGAATATACCAAAGGGAAAAAAAAAATGATAGTATCAAAGCACATCTTCTTATCTAAATTGCTTGGTTATGATCAAACAGTGTTTAGTCAGTTTAGGAGCAGGAAAGGGAAAAGTTAGCCGTCATAAGATAAGAAACATAAGAACAGAGTATGTGGATTAAACAAGCAATACACTAACAAAGACTGTAATATCAACTGGCTAAGCCAGCAAAAAAATAGTTACCAGTATCAGAATTACCATCATCAATCATATACCATTACTTCAGTTAACACAACTGTGTCTGAGCAGAGTCTTTCCTCCCATGCTGGAAGTCCTCTCCTAATCATCAGCCTCATGAATTTGTTCCCTTTCCCTGGTCCATATTCAGCTTCTTGCCTGCACTTTCCCAGAAAAACTCTAGGAATTCAAATTCTCTTCTAAGGACAGGATTCTCCATGCATGCATAATTATTTTTATGTGCTCATTTCTGCATCTTTGAAATGCTTCAGGAATATTGCATGACATTTATTTTCAGAGACAAACAGAGCATCTTACAGATGAGATGCTACTCCACAGATTCCAACATTTATTAAGTTTTTCACGAGTAGGGTCCAAGGCTTCAGGTAACACATACAGTACAACGTGAGATGATGTTTATAGTGTCTTTGACTTGAGCTACTGGTCAGCTTCACAAAGGAAGTGGGTGCTCACATGAGAGGAGACCATCAGTTCCACCTCAGGCAGAACCCAGGAGGTGCCTGCCTTGGCAGCTGCCCCAAGCGGCTGCTCTCTGGCACCAAACGCAACCCAGCTCCCTCCAGCAGGGCTCAGCTTGGCCCATCCAGAGGAAAATTCCTGTACCTCCTACCACACAACCACCTCTTGTCGTCTCCTTATTGAATTTGGAGAGTGACCTGGCTGGCAGTACAAGAGCCCCAGAGCTGCAGCAAAACCCATCATCTTCCCCTTCAAAGCTCTCCTATGCTCGTCTCCTGCTCATCTCCTTGGAAGGACAGCAGATGCTCACTCCCTATCTCTTTCTTTGTGAAATTCGTCATTTTTGCAGGTCTCCTTCCAGACCAAGGACTTCTGGTGGCTTTTTGTCACCCCATACTTCGGATTTTTCTTCTTTTTTTACAACACTCTGTGGACTGGGGGAAGTGAAATGGGAGACAGGAAGGACCAGAGCTGCATATGGTACAGAAGAGAGGGGAGCACCACACATTTATACAGCAGCACTTACGTGCTTTCCATTTTGTTTTCTGTTCTTCACTAACAAGTACTGACACCTGTTTTGTCTATCATTTCACTGCCACTTTTACAGGACAACCAATAAGTCTCTTCCAGAGCAGGTAACACCTGGTGAAGCATTTATCAGGCATGAACAGTATTGTGACTGCCCTCCTCTATGCATTGCTTTCATTATCTACAAGCAATTTCCTCCAGCATTTTATCATCCAATCATTCAGTACAAGGAGTTCTGCAACACATTTCAGCCAGCCCTTCTTTTCGTTATTCTTAATACCTCAAGCCCACAGTCTTCCAAAATTTCAGTTTCTTACTTAAAACTATGAGGTGACTAAAATTGTTCAAACAAAATCATTGCCAAAAATTACATCAATAAACAACTCTTGTTTCCTTGAAAAAACCTCAAACTATTCTTTCCCTTTGCAAAATTACTGCGAACCAGCCACTCTCCTAAAAAAAATATCCTAATCACTAAAAAAAGAAAAAAATTAAGTGGGCATTCCCCATAATGAGCATTAGCCCTGACTGTTCCAACTCGGCAGAGTTGGGAACACTGCACAGCAAGATCTTGTCAACAGCCCGATAACCTGATGTTTGGACCTCTCGTGCCACATTCACATGCCAAACCTGCCCTAAGATGATGGAACAGGAGCTCCACAGCTCAGGAAACAGAAGTTTCTGATGTTTTAGACCAAAAAGACACCCCAGCCTCAAAAAAAAAGCAGACAAACCTAAAAGTCTAACAGCTACTTCTTGGCTCCAGATCTTCCCTGCAGAAGGTAGCTGGGGGAAAAAAAACCCAACCCATCCCACCCCTCTGCAGACTGACTCCTATGCACTGCCAAGAATATTTTGAAAGACACAAAATGTATAATAACTTTTCAACTGAATATTAATTTCTGAATTGAAGGGAAACATCTTAAAGGCGAGTGGGTGTAAGGAATGATTCCTCCCCAGCACTGCCGTGCTATTTATTAAAGGCTGCAAATACCCACAAGAATTCAGCTTTGGCCTTTGCACTGTACACTAACAAGCTTAGTTTACTGACATTCACAAAGCATATGAAGCTCTGCTTCAAATGATCCCTTTGAAAGAGACAATTACCAGACAACTGGAGATTGGATGACCATCAGAGCTAATTAAATTCTTAAATCCTGTTTGTATTTTTATCCATATCTTTCTCACCATTGTTGCTGAGCAGGGGAATGGGTTGGCTTGGGAGGCTGAGGGAACAAAAATATGCCTTTCCCACACCCCCACTCCCCTCCAGTTACAGATCTGTTTGGAACAAAACTTGAGACACGAAATCAATGCAGCCAGTGGTGGAATTCATCTTATTGTGACAGAAATATTCCATTTTCCCTAGCTTATATTTTAAATTGCTTTCTGATATACCAGGTTATTATTTTTTTTAGCCTCCTTCGTTCCTTACATAATTAAATGCCATGCCATTCAGCTTTTACAATTACTTTTACCATTTTCAGAAGAACATTTCTCAACTTTCTATGAAGAATTTATTCCCCACAAGTATTAGCTCCACTGACTATTTTCTTCTTCATTACATTAAAAACTCCTGGCCATCCCTGTAGCAATCTTCTCCCTAACACAGACTTTTCTGTGGGGTGGGTATTATTTCCAATCCTCAGTTTCCTTTCTGAATATTCCACATAACCAGGAGCAGCACAGAAGAGGGGAAAGGGCAGTGCTATTTAATACCTTGGTGCCTTCAGCTTGCAAGCAAGGAAGAAGGGCAAGGCACAATTTATGGATACTTTTTTGTAACAAATTCAGGTTTTGCCTTTAATATTTGCAAAAATAATAACAATGCTCCTAAAAAGGTCTCCTAGCTAAGCTACAACTGTTTCACCCATTTACCCTGCAGATACAGACAAGCAGCCTCTGAAGCTTTGAGTACTGGCTTCTACAATTCCTCTTCAAAGATGACCTCAGTTTTGGAGCAGGCATGCTCCCAGCCCTGTTAACTTCATGTTCAAGGTACTGCCCACACTAAATGGAGGTCCAGCTGCACAATACTCTCTCCAGTTTGCCAACTTGTAACAAAGGACACAGAAAACCTTAAAGAGGTGCTTTATTGATACAGAAGTGACAAACTAAACACATCTCATTCTGCAAGAAGCAAGTTCATCCTGCTTAATGCTTATGAGAGAAATATAAACAAACCCCCACAGATTAGAGTAATGCCTCCCTTCCTGGGAAGGCTAAAGATAATTATTTGGTGAGAGGGGATTTATTTGTTTTGGTTGGTTTGGGGGTTTTGTTTGTTTGTTTTATTTTGTGAACAACTTTGGCAGGGGAGGGGGTTGAGAAGAAGAACAGAACACAAAGTTAGAAAAGCGTCTTTTAAATAATTTAACAGCTAAAGCTTTATTTCTGACCAAACTGCCATCTTGTTTCATGGTAGAACAGGAGGAAGGAGTTTCCAGTGAGTGCCTAACAAGCACCAGGGGAGAAACCTTCTCTGTGCCAGGCACAGTACACCACTACAGCATCCTCTCTTATGAATTTTTAAGTAGGAAAGTGTTCCTTTGAAGATGATGATAAACTTTCTTGTCATCTATGTCTCTGTCCTACCAACCAACCAAGAAATCTTTCAGGATTACTGAAATGTTACCAAGCATCACGCCTCCAACTGAAAGCAACATATGCCTGACCTTTTAATACCATTTTAAACTCTACCACAGCTAGGACTTGAATTATTGTCCCAGACAATTCAAGAGCCAACAGGCTCTGCCCACATTTCCCCATGATTCCACTGGCACTCTGGCAAAGAGTTTTACATGGTGAAGGAACTGGGGGCTCTACAAGAGGAGCTAGAGGATAACGTATCATTTCATTTCCCAATTTTGTCTGAGGTCACAATGACCTGAATCTAGCATGAATTATGCACAGTCGTCCTCCAAGCATGTGGATCTGCGCCAACTGAACCTCATAAGTTTTGGTTGCTAGGAGGTAGCATTGGACATATTGTCAAGTCCTGTTTACTTGAGCCATTGAGTTTTCCTCTCTGGAATAACCTTCCATAGTCTGCCCACTGGTTTATCTCTCCTTGAGGTGTCAGACTACAGCTAAATTCTGTGATTTCCCATCTGCTGTCATTTGGAGAAGCCTCTATGAATTATCTCTCCAAATAGTCTGCAAAAGACTTCCAACACCTTCAGAGCGAGCTCATATCTTTTAAACAAACCAGATAACATGATTAGCACAAATCCTTCAGAGAAGTCTTGCACTCAGACATGCTGTCGTTCAGAGGTCCACATACCAAGTTCTGCATCTCAAACCCCACAAGCCAGCACAGCAGACAGAACCTCAGTACCACTTCACAGAGCTTGCCTTAAACTTTCCAGTCTGTTCTCTGCCCCTAAAAGACTTAGCTCAATGGACATACACTGGACATAAATGTACATTGACATTTATTATCAATTGTTTTACATGGATATTAAGTTTCAGAGTGTGCTATCTGGAAATCTTGGTTTCTCCAGATCATGGTTTTAAAGACTTACTCTATAATTCTCCTATCAGGTTGTAGGAGATGCATTTCTGTCTTCTGATTTAGGAACACATAAACAGATTTTTCATGGTTATCTTAGCTAAGATTGGACTTGGACTATTTACTTACTGCATTGTTTACATGTACTGTGAGCCACCCGATGAGGAAATGGAGAAATAAAGCCAACCTCCTCCTTCAGACCACATAATTTCTGACACTGTTACTACTCAGATCAGCTCAAGTTTTGTTTGTTTTATGGAGAAAGAAAGTAAGCAAACACAGACTTCAGTTTTTCATCATTTACTGAACCTATGGCATACCAGACTCATTTATCATCAGGCCTTAGACTCAAGCTGAAATGCTAATTACAGACACAAAGAAACGGTAATGCTTTTCCAATAATTAGTAGGCAAGCAATTCTCAGAACAGCGTATCAGATTTATCACAGGATTCTGGAAAGAAGATGGTGATGCTGACACACTCGTGGTTTCCCTTCTGTTCACTCTTCATTTACAGCAGATTCAAACCTCTGGATTATCTACTCAAGACATCTGACTGGTAAAGTAATTTGTAACTCTGAGCAGCATGGACATTCCCCACTGAAGCACCCTTGGGAACTGCCCAAGCAACAGTTCCTCCAGCCTCTTCTTTTTGCCCTTGGTGTGCCAGCAGAAGTACAACCAGAGGATGGAGAAGTAATGCCATGGACCTCAGGCATTTTTAGTTCTGACTGTGGACTTCATGACTGAAAAATGCAAAATTTTTGGTTAAAAATGCCATTTCTAGCAACCCTCATCACTGCAAACACCAGATAACATAACAGGAGCTGTAGAATGGGACTGAGGATGGATTGTGAGTTGATTTTGAAAGAGCTAAAAGAGGAGGTAAAAACAACTTCAGCAGAGATGAAAGGTGAGAGACATTGAAGTGTGCTGATCAAATCAGAAGGAAAAGCAGCTTGGGCAACACCAGCCAGACCTCAGGGGGCAGTGCTTCAGCTTTTCTCACCCAGAGTAGGCACCTTTGGGATCTCCCCAAAGCTTCAACACAACCAGACACAAGGGAAGGTAGAGCAGGGGCACAAGTCTCCCAAGAATCCCTGCCACAGTGACCCCATTCCCACTCTGAAAGCATGGTGGCACACGGTGAGAGGGAAGCCTGGTGCTACCACTGTGTGGCCTGCAGGTCCTGAAGAGATGCTGAGCCTTGTCCTTGTTTGCCTGCACTTATTTCCAATGGCACACCTGCACTAGTGCTTAGGAAACACCATTATTCCTCTTGGCCAAACGTCATGGCCTTTAACTTAGGTGCAGGCTGCAAAACTTGCAAAGCACCAGGGTGTTCCAAACAGCCTTCCCTCAAGACTGCACCCAAAGGAGGAAAGCACTAACCTGCTTGAGTGTTAGGCAGGTGTTCAACAGGAGCTTCATCTGATAAAGATTTCAAGCAGAGACCTCCCAGGTAGGGTTACAAGACTACTAAAATATTTTCTCCTATGTATGAAAAACTTTACATTTAATCCTTTATCTTGCAATGAAGAATTCTTTTTACTGTTCTTCAGTTAAAAGACAGTAAGAATGGATAACATGTAATGAAGGCACTGCACATATGATTTAAAGTTGCCTCTGAATACCTAATGCACAAAGATTTGTTTTCCTTCAGATGCCAAGAATCAGGCTAGAACAACAGTAATATGATTTTGGCTTGTACAAAACAATGTTTTATTTTTTTAATAGGCAATGGTCCTACATTAAAAAAAAAAAAAAAAAAAAAAGTTAAATCCAATTGTCCTTATGGGAGATTTGAAGACAAGCTTTCTGGAAAAGCAGTAACTGCACAAGACAAAAGATGATCAAGAGTACTGTTTCTGTCATGTTCTTAGCATTTCTGGACTGCAAATTCAGGCTATGAGAAAAGTCTGTATCAGATGCTGTACCAGATAACAACAGCATGAAAATCTAAATCTTTGAAAAGTTAAGAGTTTCAGCAAGCCGAATTTTTAAATTTTTTTTGATTTTATTTTTTAAGTATTGAGAACCCCAGTATAGATTTGATTTTCATTTTAGTTTTTTACAGGGCATTGCCTTGGAGGAAGACCATTTCACAGAAAAATCTTAAGCCATTCTTTACCTCATCTTTCCCTGCATTATTGTCTCTGGTAATGTAGGGCCCAGATCAGTTTATGCAGTCTCATGTTATCCTACTGGTATATTTTCCAGCAATGCCTAGCAATGTCAAATGCTGCACCTCTCCCCATTTTCTACATTAGTTTAGCCAGTGGCCTGATTTCCACTGGGATAGAGCTAATTTTCTTTCTGGTAGCTGTTACAGTGCTGTGTTTTGGATTTAGGATGAGAGGGAATATCATCCTTCACGTTTTAGTTGTTGCTAAGTAGTGCTCACTCTTAGTCAAGGACTTTTCAGTTTTTACATGCTTTGCCAGTGCAGAGGTGCAGAAGAAGCTGGCAGGGAGTGCAGCCAGGACAGCTGACCTGAACTGGCCACAGGGATCTTCCATACCACAGAACCATCATGCCCAATATACACACTGTGGGGAGGATCAGGGAGTGCCTGGGCATGGGGAAGTAGGCAGTAAGCAGTTGTGTTGTGCAACACTTGTCCTCCTCTCTCTTTGTGTTATCTCCCTTTTCCTTACAGTTATTATTTTATTTTACTTTCTTTCAATTATTAAACTGTTCTTATCTCATGGGGTTTTACCTTTTCTGATTCTCCTCCCCAACCCACCAGAGTGTAGCTGTGCAGTATATAGTTGCTGGCTGAGGTTGAGCCATGCCACTAAATCTAGATTCAAGAGTGGACTGATATTCCTCTGCACACAAAGTTTCAGTTGCATTCTCATTAAGTCCAGAGTTCCCTCTTGCAGAACCCTCCCTGAGTTCTGCAAAGCTAAAGTGGTCTTAAATACACCAATTGCAATGCCCTGTTGCTTCTAGATCTCCTGCCCTTTTCCAGAAGAGGGACAGCATAGTCATCTTCCTTCACAGAGAGACCTTGAATTGTCAAACTTTTCTGATACTTTCTGAAGCCCTCCAAGTGTGAGCCCAGTGACACACAGATTTTCTTCTCAAAAACTATTACAGTGGTTTTTCACAATACAAACAACCTATTGAAAACAGAGAAGTGCTGGTCTGGTGTGCCTTAATCCCACAGCCATCTCCACCCTCTTCTTTTTGCTCCTGGTGTACCAGCAAAAGCCACAACTAAGGAGTGCTCTGCTTTCCTACCAAGACATCACGAGCTAATGGTGAATGGAGAAAACCTTTCTGTGTCAGTGCAAGAAGAAAAACATCTCTTTGGTACTCTTTGCACAGGCAATGCTGAGGCAGCTGGTCATGCCTCGATACATTGATCAGCAAATCACAGTACAAGTACACAGCACAGTCCTGAGATGTATTTGATAAATGATTATGTCCTTATTTCCAATAGATACACCTGTTCTTGTCAGGAGAACCAGAATATGAGATTTGGATGATTTATTCACTAGTGTGAGCTATAAAGTCCTGAACTGAAAAATATTTCTTACGGTAAAATGTATGGAACTAGTAATTTTCTCTGGACAACACAGGACTACTTAAGACATAAAATCCTCAGGTGACTAGAACTTAGACGTCTCTAATTTGAGGTTTCTGGTGAGAAAGAGAAGATTTGGGAAACCTCATAGACATCCTTTTCAAAGCACAAATAGCGAGTGCAGTCTGTACAACTTTTCCAGTGGTAACAGATGTGCAATTTCACTCTGCAGTCTATGGTTGATGACTATTTTTACACCTTCATGGGGTTACACAGTCCCTTTAACCTGAGACCAAAATGGCAGTGTAACTCTGTGGACATGACTTTACTGGTCGGCTGTCCCACACACAGATCTTTCACACAAGCAAAAGAATGTTTTATATGTGTGTTTTATATGCCCACAATAATAGAACACTGAGCCACCAAGAAGTTTCTGATTTGTGTTACCCTGAACAATTTTGTATATTTTGAATCACCATCACCTAATTCTTCCAGATCTCACTTCTATTTCTCTGCTTCAATAGGCTCTTAACAACCAGATGATGCTCAATAAAAACAGGATCTTTGGCAAGACTTTGGCAAGTAAGCTCATTTCCATTTCAGTTTTAGCCATATTCTCAAATGGATAGATTTCCTCAGTTATTATCAGTAGGGAGTTGCCTTGGACTTGAGAATGCCACAATTTCCAGGGAGTTCCTGTCTTTTGGAAGGTCCTAAACTGAAAGACTTTAGGTAAGATGGGAAACCTAACATAACTCAGAATTTTGACTCCATCCCAATGCCTAAAGCACCACCACCAGAGAACAGCCTCAGGGCTGTTGGCATCTGCTTTGTTTCTAATAAGCAAGGTAAGCAAAGACCCTCACAGCTCCCACTCCTGAATCTGGTGAAGCAGCAAGAAAAGAGTGCTTCCCATCCCCACCAGGTGCTTTAAAAAAAAAAAAAAAGAATCATCATCCATATGAATCAAGTAACTTGCCGAGTGATTCATGGCTGTCATATCTGAACAAAAAATTACCCCGTCAATATGCAGAATAAAAAAATATAAAAATTACACTGCAGATGATTAGAGCAAAACGCATGAGTATTATGGATTTTGAACCTTAATGGATGACAGACTTGCTGCATCTCCTTAACATTGGGAGAAAAAAAATATCTCTTTGGTGGCATAGCACCAGCCTTTGCAAAAAGGGTAAAAATAACATGCAGCACAAGAGACAGGAATCCAACACATTAGGTAATCTGTGATGAGAACTCTATGAATAAAGCAGATAATACCAAACTAGTTAACTAAAAAATCCCCAACAAAACATCCTTTTACAGATCAAAAGAATACCTGCCTATGTGTTTCAAATTAAAAACCAACTGGAATGACATGTATTTGCCATTTTAAAGTAAGCATAGAACCAGATAGACAAGATGATCTGGATTTGCCCACCCTCTTAGACACATTGGGTTTTAACATTCACAGAATGCTGAAGCAAACACCCCACCGCTTTTATCTGGATTTGATGTTGCATTTGGCACAAAACTTTCATGTTCAGAAAGAGACTTGGCTTGACAGCAGATGGAGTATTCTATTAAAACATGAGTAGCAACATGTGCCCACCCTCCCAGTCAAAAGAAGAAAACCACTTCTCAGTTATATCTACCCATAGATCACAAAATGCTCACACCAAGCTTACCCACAAAATACTTTTTTCCTTACTCTTGTCCAAAACTGTTCTTATTGATAAGTAAATTCTGTAACTAAAAAAATAAAAAAATAAAGAAAAAAAATTAAAAAACAAAACTAAAAACTCCCCAGCCTCAACAGTTCATTTATCCAGAAAAGTGTATGGAAACACTAAGAGTAAGAAATGACTATTTCAAGTTAAGGGTAACTAGGACAAAGAAAAGCTTGGTTCACTTTATAAAAAAAGATATGTGGTAATATTAAAAAAAAAATATCAGAAAAAACAGAGGGTACATTAATTATAATGGTTCCGTGGTTCTCCTGGATTTCAATTCGAAACCACTTTATTTACAGCTCTTGGCTCAGCAGCAGGCAACCCAAGGAGAACATTTTTTATGGTGCAGTTTCTAATGCAAATAAAAGTAAAGGCAACCCTAGAGTGGTTTGCTAACTTATATAATGAGACAGGAAACAATTGGTACAAGTGAATAACGATCATGTCAAACGCATTCAGAAGGACCACGGGACTCAAATAATAAATTCTCTGACAAGTACATTTACTTCAAAGAACTATCTAATAAAATTCTCTATATAAACACTTTCTCCTAAGATCTCATTTTAATAATAATTTAAATCTACATTCCACAGAAAAAATAAAGTTGAACCCATTCTCTCCACTCCCAAAAAGAGAAGTGGCCACTGGAGATAGAAATCTCTCTTTTTCTGCTCAGAAAGATCACATTTACTGACTTCAACCAGACTGAAGAACAGTTCTAAGAGGCAAAGCTGGGGTCTGCCCAGGCAGCCCCTTTTGCACTATTTGCAGCAGCAGCACACAGGGAGGTGAAAGGAAGTGTAGGGAAACCTCTGTGGTTTCTCCCACAAAATCCATGTGTGGGAGAAACTAGTGCACACAGGCAGGCAACATGCATCTGAATTCTCCCCAAAAAATGGCTGAAATGTTTCCCTGAAACCAGGGCAGGTTCACCAAGGACTGACCTCACATGTTCAAGCCACCAACTCAACTGTGTCACCATGATCCTTTTGGTGACAGGGCTGAGGTGCAGCCCCTCACAGATGGCACTATTCCCTCCTCAGATGCCAACAGCCCAGGCTGGAGTGACACCACCCTCACCCTTCTACCCCTCAGTTCACAGCCAGAAACAACTAACTCCAGTAATGAACAGCAGATCTGCTTGCTCAGTCAAAGGGCTCACACAGGCTCAGACCACATTACTTCTCCCACAGTTTCCCCTTCACAGAGAACCTCATCCAAGCAGCCTTGTCCAACTTGTTATGCTTTCGTTCAAAATGTAACATCATAGGGGGAAATTCCTACAGCCATTTTCAATATATTTTTTTAAAATGGAAACAAAATAAATTTTGCCTGGTTTAACAGAACTTTTCCAAATTGTGCCAGATAAAGAGTTTTCCACCTTTTCAAATTCACAAGGTTGTGTCAAACACTTGAATGCTCTCTCAAATGCTACTCCCCTCCCTGGCTTGTTGGTTCACTTAGGAAAGAACCACCTACATTTTTGGCTACCATTTGACGGAACACTTTGAGGGAGTTTCTAATACCATAGAGAATGCCTATCAGCAGCATCTGTGAGCAGCACAGGAGGGATCTACCTGTATACAGATGCTCACATGCTAGTGAGCACTTCACTGAAAGCAGTAAGAGATATGTGTTGCTTTCTGCAACCCATCTGACTACAGGATTACAGTTTCAATCTGTATTTTGCTCTTAACAGAGAGAAGATTCTAGAGACGATATTGTATTGATGTCATTAACAAAAGCCAGGCATTTGGAAAAGCAACAAATGCAGGTCTTTATTTCTTTAAGACGTAGCATTCATTCAAGTCTGAAAAAATCATTTTGCACTGGGCACACTATTTAAACAGGTCTTCTGATAAATGCCCTCATTATCACCCTCCAAAGATGCCCTACCTGGTAACTGGGTACGATTGTGCAACTGATACCAGCAGCAGCTTGGCTGGCTCATGTCTCCAGGTTTCCCCTACAGCCAGTATAAAAAAAGGAGAAAACAAAAAAGAGAAAATACAAGACAACATCGCTAGAAGAGAATGTGACCAGAGCACTGAAATTCAGTTTCTGCTGAGGGGCCCCAAAGAAAAGGCCCTTTGTCTCTACTGACTGCAAGGACAAGTCAGTTGTCTAAGGAAATTAGCTGGTCCAGTCAGAAGTGTAAACTTAGGACAACTTAGAACATTCCATTATTGATACTTCTGTCTTTTGAAATAAACTGCAACAGCAGTAAGTTCAGTCAAGCCTTTTTTACAGCTAACCATTATCCGTGTATTAGGGACATCATCTTGTTTGTAGAGGGACTATAGCATGTTGTTAATGAAGATAAGGTTACAGGAAAGCAGGCTATGATGAGGCAGATGCAAGTCTTACAAAACACAGAGGAGGGAAAACTCTGCCAAGCAAACATGAAAGATCCATTATTTTCCTGTTGTTATTCTAGAGATGAACCACAAGAGAGCCACCTCTGGAATTGTACTTAACACTAAAACACACCAAACCCACCCATGCACGCAGATGAAAGCCCCCAAACACACAGAGCTGCCCACCCACAGCCCAGCCCCTCACGAAGCACCTGCAGCAGAAGGGCCGTGGAACACACCCGGTGCGGCGTGTGCCACCAGGCCACGGCGGCAGCAAAGGACGAGCCGCCGGCCAGCCGCCCCTTCCCACCGGACAGCAGCCCCAGGAAAAATTTTATGAGGATCTCAGCAGCCCTGAAAGCTGCTGTCGTGTCTGCAAAAAAAAAAAAAAAAAAAATTCCTAACGCACAGTACCACTCCCACAAAAAAGGGATTGAGCTTGTTCTTATATAAGTATGTATATTATTTAACACTCGAAAACAACAGTTCCATCCCATCTATGCAGAACCAGACGCGGTGAAGAGCTGAGAGTGGAAAAAAAATAAAGTGATTTCTACTCTGTTGCATTCATCCATTTTGTTTGTTTGTCTCAGGGCAAGTCAAGGGCCCTCAACACAGTGTAGAACAAGGACCACTATCTCTTTTCTTTTTCTTCCTTTGTTGTCGCACAGCGTGACTGATGCAAGTAGGTGCAAGTATAATTCACACAGTATTTGCATCTATTAGCTGCTATCTCCTAGGACATTATCTTCTGGATCTGGGGAAAAGTGATTACAAAACACCTTAAAGGTGAGATAAACAAATGCGCACCATGATCTGGAGGCAAACAATTGTTTCTGCTTTTGCGGTCATCTGAACAAGTTCTGCTCTTCCTTAGATTAAACAAACACACGCCGCCAAGATGCAAGAGTTGCTTCTGAGATAGATGTGAGAGAAAAGGCCTAGGTGACAAAAATAACTCTCAAATAGATGTTAGTATATTCACATTGCAAAGAACATAAAAGGAGGCAGGAAGCAGGGGAGGGAAGTGTCTCTCTCATATCATATTTAAGTGACAGTACAAGTAGCAGTGACTTTTTTTCCCTGAACTGCTCACAGATATGGGACCATTGCATAATCTTCAATGATCTTGTAAATTCTATTCACATCTTTTCTGAACATTACAGAAATTCACAGAATTAAAAGTAAAAATCTTGATTTTTTTTTTCCCCCTGACTTATCACTCAAAAGAAACAGATGCAAAATAGACCAAGTTTTCCTGTAAAAACAGCTTCGTCCTACTTTATGGACTAGTTATTCCAAACTCTAACCACCTCCCCTCACACAGAATATTATGTAGTGCTAAGAAGCTCCTCCAGTCACCAGCCATGTTTTGCACGGTAGGTATAAACAAGCTGGTTTATTGCAAACAGAAATCCATACACATGCAGATGAGTGCTAGAGCTGCCTCATGGAGGCAAGTATGCCTGTGTATCGCAAGCTTAAACTCATCTGGGTGAGTAGCACTAGGAAAGGACACCCAAAAGAAGGGAGAAGAGGCACAACTTGGTGTTGAAGTGGAAGAAAGAGAGTGAAGGAAATGGATGCATACATTTTTGAAATTTTGCCCTAGTAAAATCTTGGAGGAAGAAGAATTTCAGATGACATTTCTGCAGATACAGGGATAAAAATCTCTAGAGATGCAATGTGAAAAGTTATTTAAAACATGAACAAATTTAATTTGATAGTCAGCCTTTCAGTCAACCTATTTTCTGCATTCCAGTGAGAGCAACAGGGGAAAAATATTTAAATCTTATAAAGTAGTATGGGGAGAGGCATTTTTCATTTCAGAATGTATTATAATTAAAACCACATAGAAAATATCCTTCAAGGTTACCAACCCTCAGTGGCATCTTAGATGGTTTGCATGACAAGCATGTATCCAATAAGCAAGTAATTCGGTGTCAACAATATAAAGACAAAAGCCAGTCAGATTCAATTTTACTTGAAGATGTGGCTTTCTAAAGTACCACAGAGAAAAGAAAGGCATTCCTTCAGTGAAGAGACAGTTGGGGCTTTGCATGGCATACTTCAAGAGCAGCAACATATAGCCTTTTGTTGTATCAAAAACCTTGAACCTTTTCCAAACCGTCCTTGTTCTCTGACTTTTTTTTTTCTACCTGATGTCTTTTCTAGTTTTTCATTACATTTCTGATGGTTCTTCACAGTTTCACAACATCATCTTGGAGGACTTTTTCAAAATAAACCCAGAATTTGAATCAGCATACTCCCTAGTCCATGTCCAGGCCTCTTTGCTATTTTTCACACCGGTACTGCCTTATCCCAAGCAGTCTCTGCAGCAGATGCAAGCTGTGCTCTCCACTCCACTGCACTACTTAGTTTGTATTCCTGTAAATATCCAGCTCAAGAGAAATAATGATTTCCATTTGAATTTAACTTCCTCTGAAGTGCCTGATGTGTCTTTCACAATCAGTTTTCTTTACCTGGTCAACAGTAATCTACTATAATCTATTGTTTCTGAACCTAACTTTAAGAAACCTGAGAGGCCATTAAAGGCATCAATCACATAGATGTGTTTTCCTGATTCAAGTTATAGACAGGAACAAAATGCCTAGAAAATGCTTTAGTTCACTATTCTGTAGAGTTTGGAAGAAACTTCCTTGCAATTTTGTAGAAAAGCACACTGCAACTTTTCCTCTGCAAGTAATGAGTAATTCAGAAATAACATGCACTAGAAAAGTATTTTTGAACACATAAGCTTGATACTTCCATGATTTCTGAAATGCTACTCAGTATTAGACAGTTTCCACTCAGATCAGCTTACTGTGCCTCCTCCACAATCTTAACCCCTTACACCACAGGCTTCCACAGTGGAGCTCACGGGGCTGTTGGGGTGTACACGTGTGTGTGCATCCCTGCACATCTGTGTAGCATCATTTCCAAAGTGTCTCTGAGGAGGCGTATTTACTTCTTCCTCAGGGGAAAGCCATGGACTGGAAAGAAGAAACTCTTGCAGTATGAAGTTATTTAATACTTCAGTGGTATAACAGATTAAAAAAAAAACAAACATAAACTGAAACTTACACAAAGACCTTTCCTTGCAATGGTTTTAAGGCCGAACCAAAATTCATTTACGTCAGTGAAGCCCTGAAAGTGAAATCTACATAACTGGGTCAGAAACTGTGTCTTGGGGAGAAGACACAGTTATTCTTGATATTCCTTAACTCCTGAGCTTCAGAGAAACTTTAGGAAAGTTTCTTTGTAATGTTTCCTTCAATAGATGTCAAATCATCCTCAGATATTGCCATCTCATCCTAACCCAAACAGGCAAAAGGGAACCAAACCCATCCTCACAACCACATATGCTGGGAGATGAGTGATGTGAGTTACAAAGGCTCCCCACCACTTGCCTTTGTAGTATCAACTTGAAAAAGATAAACTGGCATTACTGGGTAAACTTAGTTCTAGTCAAAAGCCTGGTAAACCCCACATGAGAGGCAGGACATGAACACACGTTTGCAAGCCAGGGCAAAACAGCATCTATGCTAAACACCACACGGATCGAGGTCTCTACCTCGACAGCAGAGTAACAGCACTCAGTGGGCTGGTGGCAAGATGGAAGAAGTGTGACATTTCTTGAGGGTTCCAATACTTTTATAAGACATTTAAAACACAGATAGATGTCTTGGCTTTGAGTGACATGTATGGAAAGGCAATCTTTTCAGAACAAGGCAGCGGAGAAAAAGCTCAGGGACTTGGTACAATAATCAAGCAGCACTCTCCCTCCCCCAATACCCAAAAAACCCCAACCACAGTTTTCCTTCAGGTAGAAAACAATAAAGCAGGACAATTTCAAACTATTTCAAGTGACAGTAGGACAGAAGGAGTTCTCTGCATTCAAAACAAAATGAGCCTACGCAAAGATTTAGGATATAACAAAAAACAAGGCAAACAAAAGCTGGAGCAAGAGTGTCCTGAAGGTGGAAGAGCTATAGACTTGGTGCACACAGCTCTAGTATTTCTGACAAAATACCATTTTCCAAACCTAGTTTCTCCAACTAGATAAACACTTCCATACTTTTCTCTTTCCTGTTAATGAGTACTTTTGGCTTTTTAACCTAACTGTCGATTCAAAGATGCTGGGACTTGCACTTGAAACAATATTTGAAAAAATCCTTTCATGCTACTAAGAAAACTGAGATTGCTACTAAGAAAATTGAGGTTTATTAGGGAGAGCACGCATGTAGATTTGAAAACAGCAGAGACACACAGAAAATGCATGAGAACAAAACAAACAGCTTTCAAAAAAAAGGGTCAAGGGAGGGATGCCCTCAGCTCTATACCAGGATAGCAGTGTATAATATACTCTTGAATGAACAGAAAAACAGGAAGGCAACACCTTCTCTCCCCTCCCCACCAAAAATCTGAACAGCTAAAATCCCATAGATGACAAAATTTACAGTTGTTCAAAACCAGAGAAGACTGGAAGACCAGAACAAGGGACAAATTAAATCCACTGCAGATCAATAAAAAGCCAAGTGCATTTAAATGAAAAATGTGAAGCACTCAAAACTGATTGTTTGGTTTAACAGTTCTGGAGTAACTCAATATTTGAATCAAGTGTTCAGCAAATAAAGGAAACACACTGCTAGATATACAAGGATACAACTTAGAAAATTTTTTTCCCATTTTCAAGACGAAAGCATTCACATGATTATCTAAAGGATAAGACATACAAGACTGTTGTGCCACAGCATAAATCAGAAGCGTGTTCTCCATCAGAGTGCTGTGTTCAGCTCTTATAATCTGATCTCTTCTTGAGATAGCAGATGTAGTAAAAGCCTCAGAAAATGGGGACAAGAATAATTTGGATCAAAGACAGATTTCTGTACAGAAGGAAATGGAGAAGCTTGAAGCAACCACACTAATGGGAGATGGATAAACTATTGAGGATGTAAAAAAAAAGAATTGTGGTAAACACAACAGCGTTCCTATGTGCTCTTGTCATGTAGAAGCAAAGGCATTTTTTAAACAGGAATACATTTAGAGCTGCTAAAAGGAAATGTGTGTTTGTTTAGTTGGTTTAGTTCTGTGGCAGTGCTCTGTTGGTCCAGTTTTATTTTGTTTATATTCAACATTCAATTTGCACAATATTTTGCCACAAGCTACGGCAAAGATCTCCAAAAGATTCAGAGAAAAACTAGAATTTTATGAAAACTAGTAATCTACTTTAGGTAGGGAAAAAGATCAGAAATACCAATCTGTCCTCTATATTTGTAGGAATTAAGATTTTTTTATGGTACCAAACTGACAGAAAAGACAAAGAATTCCCCCTTTGGGCCTGGATCATAACTACCAACCTTAGTAGAACTGACACGTTAAGAGGGTTGGATGGGGCCCTGGCAAACAGCAGGCAAAGGACACGCACACAGTTGCAGAACTGGTCTATTAAGACACCTAATCCTCTTCAGAGTGCTATGTCCACACAGTAAGGCAAAGGAATCTGGGAGCAGGAGAACACATAAAGCTTTGCCACCAGGCTTTCATCCCAGGAATGCTACATGCAGGGTATCCATGTGCTCTGTTCAGAAGTGGCCCTTGCAACATTTGGAACAAGAAATTGCACTCATTTCTCACCACAGAGAACTGACACACTGAAGAAGCTGCTGGGTTGCATCAGGGCAGTGCCATCACAGTGGCCTGGCACAAACTAAGTCCTTCAGACACCCTCCCTTGGCATTACTCATGGAAGTGCTCGTACACAAGGTATTTACAACAGGAGGAAGGTTATGTTTGTCCCTAGTACTACAGTGTACACTCCTCACCAACTTATTCCTGAGTGTATGAGCCCTGTGTTATGCATGACAGCATGAGACTTTTTTTTTTTTATATATATCTAGAAACCACCTCAGAAGTAGGTTAGCCTGGCAGGCTTGCAGCACTTCATTTACATATGAGTCAATCCTTCTGCAATACAAACATTAGTGATGCATTCCCCACTGTCCTTCTATTTATACTCACTATTTCACCTGCAGGCATCCCGAGTTAATTAAACAAATCAATCCCATTGAGATAATTGTGTCTCAAGCAAATTAACACAATTAGCCTTATAAAAAGAAAATCCAAGCACTACTATATTTCTTCATATAAATCATGTGCTTGTTCCTCTGACTCTAGGTTTGTGGCTATCTAGGAATGTGCATTAAAATGAAAAGTATGACACACCAAACTGGCTGATGTGTGACTGTTACAGCCAACGGCAGCTCTGTTTGCATCATTCACATCTCTGAAATCAGAGGGGCCCATCAGAAATAAATGTTGCTTAAGAAGAAATAAGCAAGGAAGGATCCCACTGCACTGGACACTTCACAGCTTTGAGACAGTCTCTGCTCCAAATGTCATTACCTTGACATTTACAACCAGGGCAAGATATGCAGTGAGCTGGTTAATTGGATATACCAGGGGTTTGAGGCTCTCTTAATTCTTTCTTCTCTGGACAGATTCATAGAAACTCCTCTGGAACAAAGCTAAAGTTCTACAAATGACAACTCGGTACCCATGCCTTTCAAAGGCCTGTGCCTCCAGCCCTAACGTGTAACAAAACTAACATGGCAGTTGAACACACACCATCATTTTTGGCCACCTGCTCTGTTTTCAGGGTGCTTTTTTTTCCCTGTGGCAACCTCAGAGTAATCCAGCACACTTCAGCCTCCCCAGTCACAGCCCATCCTCTATCCAAGACCTCACCATCTTGCAGCGGTGTGGCCAAGGCAGGGGCTGGTGTCCTTTACCACCACTCCTGGTGACAAAAAAGGCCACAACTTTTGGCCGAAATCTGGAGATTTCTCCAAGATAGCACAGGAAGACTGAGGAGAACTACTCTGTCAGAGCCCACAAGGAAAAGCCATGAGAAGTGATGAGCAACTACAACTAAAAATGGAAAACTTAAGAGGTTAGTGTGCAAAACCATGACCTTGTGAGCTGAAGCACCTGACCAAGGCCACTCTTTCAAGAGCTGGTAAAACATCCACGCAGCACACTCGCGATGCTCTGGACCAAGGCCTCGCAGTTGCCTGGGATGCTTTTGCTGCCTCTCTCCACGTGAGCCTGCAAGCAGCGAGGGCTGCTTGAATGCAGGAGACTCCATTTCCCAGCTGGTGAGGAGCTTCTGAGCAGAGGCAGGTGAGGGTGTGTGTGAGCACACAGGAGAGGCAGAAAGCAAGATGTTAATGGACTCCCTAGTAATATCTTTGCTCTCCTGTCTCCCTGCAGATGATTCAGGGAGGGCCGAGCTGCTCCTCCCTCTGCCTCCCCTGGCTGCTAAGCAACTGCAGCAGTGCACGGGGCCAGGCAGGCACCCAGCCTTAACTTCTTGTTTTGAGGGAATTCAAAAGCTTACAACAGTGCAAAACTGGTCACTGGTACTGAGCTCCTGAGAGTAATTAAGGGCCAGAGAGAAGAAAAGGAAAGAGAAGTGACAGGGGGATGAGTAGAGGACAGCAGGGGACCAGGCTTGCACCGAGGGAGGGTATGCAGAAGATAATTTAATGGAAGATTCCCCATCCTTTGTGGAAATCGAAAATACATTACTTCTTAATTTTTTTTTAGCATCCCAAAACTAAAGCACTTTTTCCTCTTGCTGCATTTCTCATCCATATGGCACTGCAACCAACAAATCACACTGGCTCAGCTGATGTGGTAATAGAGCTGCTCCATTTGCAGACATGGTCACATTTGCATGTTGACCATGCACAGGCACCCTCCCACCTGGCCCAGGGATCTGCTGCACATCTGCCCTGCAGAGCTCCCACCCTTGACCCCAGGCAGCTGCCCCTTCACTGAGATAGCTCGAGCCAACTGTGCACTACAAAGAAAACTAGGCTACTGAAATGGGCTGCTGACAAACTGGCCTTTCCCTTGTGGAAAATTATTTTTCCAACTGGGATGTTTTCACTGGTTTGGTTCACCAGAGAGCTGCACAAGTCAGTTGGTCAGCAATGTTCAGCCACCCCATGCACTGGTGATGAATTTCAAGTCCCCGAATGTGGCAGCACAGAAAAGCAAGAGAAGATGTCATCCCCAAAGTCACGTACTGGGCCAAACAGGCATTCATCCCACATTTCTTGTTTTGTTGTTCTGAACTGTACACTGCACCTAGCATTCTCATTAACCTCCCCCCAAACTATTGGCATAACCAGAAACTAGTTCTTATTGATTAAAAAAAAAAATTAAAATGAATATTGTCTTACAAAATATGTTCTCTTCAGGAAAGTTAGAAGATGCAAACTTAATTTATGAGGTACATAAGTCTTCCACTAACTTCATTTTACAGAACAGAAAAATCAGACTGTTTCCTTATAAAGATACCTACTAAATATAAAGTGAACTTAACACCATATCAATTAACAAGAAACAGTACAAACTTCAACGTATATATCTATCCATGTATCACTTAGGAGTCAGAATAGGTAACATATAGCAGGAATACAAAGATACTTTATTACAGGGCAGCCTGGGAAAAGGGATGGATATCATAAAGTGTATTTAGAAAACTAGTTCCATGACACAGGATCCACAGACACAGATGTCCTGTCATAAAGAATTCATTATTTACAAATACACTACAGAACACTCCATTTGCAATGAAGTACCATAAATAATTCACACATAACGTGTCAGAAGTGAAGGCAGTGGCATTTTCTCTGCCATCCTCAGGGAGCTTCCCATATTCAGTGAAACAGAACTCTGCTGTAACATCACAGATGCAATGAGAACATTGGATTGTCATTAAAACACAAAACTTCATTCCCCACCAACACAATATAGGATATATTAATATATCCTATATCGAGCCAACTGTGCACTACAAAGCTTCCTTACTACCCTGTACCTTCAGATAGAGAATTCTACACAAGCATTGCTACTGTAGGGACAAAAAGTGCAATTCCTTTGCTTTTAAATTGCATGTATGAATTTTATTTTCACCCCTGTGAATAATAAGGAATTGCTATCTTGGGTCCACTGCAGTGTTGCACAGCTCTACCTTGTGTCCTCTGCTCCAACCCAAAGAGGCACATCCAGAGACAGGTAACTCAACTGGTGTTGATCTCCCTCTCCCTGTGGAACACATGGCAACACATTGTAAAAAGTGTGCCAGATTTGACACAGACACACCCCTCTCTATCTGAAATTAGATCAACACAGATTGTATTTTAAATGGGTGAATAAAAAGTCACCAGGAAAAGAAAAATAATCCACTGTTACTGATATGGAGTGAATCTGGAAATCCAACCTAATCATGGAAGCTCCCTAGTGCATTATCTTTTTCTTTTCCATGACCGGTGCAAATTCCCCTATTTCCCATAAGATCAAATAAAAATTGAATAAAACCCTTGATCATAAGTTCATTTTCCTCTCTATTCTGTTTGTCCCATTCTTTTCTCCAGTAGGATACCTGCATCCATGCAAAACTTGGCTTTCTAACTCCTTTAATCTTCCTCAAAGAAACAAACCAAAAAACCCTACACCCTCAACTATTAAATAAAAAACCCCAAAGCTCCTCAGGACCCTGTGTAATCCAGCTACAGAAGACACTCTCCACACGGATGGGTGGGCAGGACTTAAATTCTGTTTTCTCCCTTCTGAGTCAGGAATCAAAACCCAGCAGATTTGCCAAAGAGAGAAAAGAAACAACAAACCAAGAAAACCTTACCAGCCTCCTAGAGATGATACTCAGGAGATTGGGCTGATAGAATATTTCACAGCATCAGGTGGTCTCTACCCTCCTCCCACAGATGTGGAAAACAGAACAGACCACTGCAATCTGACCTTCCACCCAAGGTGTGCCACAGACCTACATGCAGATATATGGCTTGCTATAAACATACACACAGCAATACTCTCCCTTGCTAAAAACATGTAGTCTAATTCCCAGGCAAGTGATTAGGAAACCATCACGTCCAACAGAAGCTGTTTTAGCAAATAATTTATTCTGTTTAATAATCTGTATGTTACAAGTAGCCCAGATTCATCTGGTTTCAACTCTCTAGCTAATCAATCTCATTACACCTCCTCTTATCAAACTGATGAGTTTTGTACTTTTTTTTCCCTCTATAGATATTAGCAAAATATAACTCATCCACTTCACCTGAAGCAAGCATGCAAAGCTTTTTATTTAAAAAAGTCTAACAGTAAAACAGGTTTTCCAACTGTGAGCAATCTCTCAGCTTTCTACAGGCACGTAAGAATTGGACCCTATTGATCCTGTGCCATCACACAGTGGTAAAACATTCTATACTCCTAGAAGACATGCTTGGTTCTTTGCATCCAGAAAACATGTCTAGTCTGTCAGCAGTGCTGCAAGGCCTCCGTGTTTTGTTACTTCTTCCCATCACCCCAACTCCCTTCCAATGTAAACACTCTCCTGAATGTAGCAAGCCCTATCCTCTGCATAAGGTACAGAGCTGGACTGGCCTCTGCTAACATTCAGACTACTCAAATAAGCCCACACCAAAAGGAAATTAACTCCCTGTGTGACTGAGGACATATTTGCTATATCCCTGAATTTTGGTGGCATTTTCAAATTTAGGAAGAAATAGCTTTGTTCAGAATAATTACTAGTGAACTTGAAATATAACTACCTCAGTTCTACCAACTAAAGGCTCTTACTTCTCCCTTTCCTTTCCAAGTAATCATACTGCCTCATCACCCATTCATACTCACTACATAATTTCTCTATTTGCTGCATGTATGTGGACATACATAAATGTGATGGAAGTCCCAGCATAACATCTGTTCCTCTCTGCAGAAAAGCACTGAACAGCACTGGGGGCATATTTGATGTCCTCTCAAGCAACACTACATAATAGTTCAGCATATTGTTGTGTGCTGGTCCATTTTGAACATTGGATACAGCATTTTTAGATGTGACCTCCAACTCCCCCTACAGAAAATCTTAACAAGTTAAAACATATCCTGGTTAAGTCAGTGTAGAATTGCAGTTTGTTGTTTTGTTGTTTTGGTGTTTGGGTGTTTTTTTTTTTTTCTTTATGTAATATCTAATAAAGCATCAGCAACATTAATGTTAGGGTTATTAGTTTACTTACTATTATGATGTTCCATTAGACAACGGGTAATACAATTGTAGGCTGGAAATTAACTATGGAAACATGTTGATATGGTTATATGAAGTCATGAAACTTTTTCAAATGCAGAAGCACTGCTTCTACAATACAGTTTAAACAAGTTAACTTATTTCAACTGTATATGCATAATAAACTTTTGTTCTGTGCTGTCATATCAGATACTCATTCTTCCAAAACAAAAAAATTTGTTTTGGTTTTTTAAATACAATAAGGCATTTAATGACTATTAAAAAAACCCCCTGTGGTTGAACTTGAGTCAGAACACAGTGCTGCTTCTGCTTTCAGCCCAAAAAGGAGAATTCCTATCATCATTATTAAATAGCAGTAATATTTATAGACAAAAGTAGCAATTCAATTGTACTACTTTCGCTTTTTTAGAGTAAGAGTACTTTATCTTTTAGACAAATGGCACCAGCATTGCAGTGGTGTGCTGGAAAATAAGGATGAAGGGAAGCAGGGGCAGAAGAATCTGAACTCATCATCACAGCAGGGTCAGAGGTGGTGAGGTCAGCTGATGTTACAGCTTGTATGAGAGGATTCCCTTTAAAAGAAGGGTACAGATACCAGACCAAGTGCTCAGTGCTGTTTTTCCCATATGGATTTATTCCCAGAACAGGAATATAATGTAGACCTAAAGGTGTTCTCCCAGGCCAAACTTTAATAGGGCTTCTAACTTTTTAACAAAGGTCAAAGAAATTTCAACACAGCTCCTTAGGTTAGTCTTGCCTAAGTAAAACCTGTGCAACCATTTGTTGAACCCTAGCCCAGCGGCAGATTTAATTACCAAAATTAATTACTAGCCACAAAGCCTTCCCTAGGATATTAGAACATATGGTCTAGAACACAGCTCTTTTTAAAATGCAATGTTTCATTTGCCGCACCTAACAAATGATGGCCAACTTGTCCATCAGGAGAACACACCCTTGACCATCGTGTAGTTGTTCCTAAACAACCAAGCTGAGGACTCACTTCTCTGAATAAGTGGGTTTGGGGTTTTTTTAGTGTTTTAGCCTCCATCACAAAGTTAAAGCTATTTCCTCATTTCTGAGCATGCTAGTATCCAAGCAAGGGAGAGGCAGAACTTTCACTTCTCACCTGCTCACAGAAAGGTCACACCTCACTCAACAACTCAACTGAAATACAGCAAGAAGCTCCAGCCATCTGAGACAATGGGAATCCTTCCCATCCTCTGTGAGCTGGTTTCAAGAAACCAAACCATTTTTGTAAGCCCACATCAAGCCTGTGGCAGAGGAGAACTGAAGCACAGGCAGGACAGAGACACTCTGAAGCTGGGGACAGGGCTGCAATGATCCCCCCACTTGGAAGAGCCCCTTCATCTCAGTGACACCAAGCAGCATGGACAAGGGCATCACTATACTTCAGGAAGAAATTCTTTCCTGTGAGGCTGGTGAGGAACTGGAACAGGTTTCCCAGAGAGGCTGTGGATGCCTCAACCCTGGAAGTGTTCAAGGCTAGGTTGGACAGAGCTCTGAGCAGCCTGGTCTAGTGGGAGATGTCCATGCCCATGGCAGGGGAGTTGGAACAAGATGATCCCTAAGGTCCAACCCAAAACCTTCTGTGATTCAATGAAAGCACAGTCATACTGTGGACATGCAGGTTAAAATGCTGCCAATTGTTCTCCTGCAGGCAGGCTGCACATTGGCCTACTTTTCAGCTTTTGAAGTATTATCCAAACACCAAAGCAGGCTGAAAGACTACTTCTTGCAGCTTTATATTTCTATTAGAGGCTCCAGCCAGTCACTTGCCCTTTGTGGCTGCATGTATTTCCTATTTAAGAAAAGGACTACAGCAGTTCCTGGTTTGCCACATCTTCAAATAGAGTTTGCGCGGCAGCTTCCTCTGCCCTGCGCTGCTCCGCACTGGTGAACACCCTCTTCCCTCTCAACCTGCTCAGAAATGTGCCCAGCCACCTACAAAGCCAATTGACAGATACAAGGTAACAAAATGAAGGATTTCCAAACCACATCCATGATGACAGCCTATAGGACTTCTTGCTCCAAACCTAGGTTTCAATCTTTCCTTCTCCATCTGCACTTTCTATCTCTTTCAAAATAATGAGCAAACATTTCTCCAGCTTTACAAATCTGGCACATTTCATTTTCCTTGTCATTTAAGAGATACTATTAATACCAAATAGTTTGTGTGTAAGAACATTGTGCACTTTTGTAAAGCTTTATTCAAAGCATCCTGTGATCTTCCAGTGAAAGCGTGAATTTAGTATTTTCACAGTACTTCTGAGGCTTGTATTATAAATTCTCTCACACAGGTGGAAACTCTAAAGCTAAAGTGACCTGCTGTTGGGCTAACCAGCAGAGATCCTCATGTCCTGCCTCCCCAAAATCTGAATTTCAGCATTTCTGGCCAACCCTTGCTCCAACACTTCCTGCCCAGCATCCAGCTTCGGACCTTTCTTTCTCTATTACCACACCTATGTAGGTGTCTGGCAGAGCTTCCCAGACATTCACTTCCCCCAAAGATTTCCTGAAATTAAGTAATTAAATGATTAAGGAAAAAGTTCATCACCTGATAAAAAAACTATTTATACAAACCATATTCCCACCTACAGAAATCTGTATGGTTGTGTTTCTATGTCCCAGCCACATCATCTGAACATGAAAAGCTCATGTTGACCCCTTCCAAATGAAAAGAATACTCTCAGGACCTGGTCTTTAAAAAATATTTCCCTGGATCAGCAAGAGACTGCTAGTAAATATCACGTAAGTCTCCATTTGTTTTAAACAGCAGGAAAGTAACATAGAAGGCCTATCTCTCACCTTCAACTATTCTTCAGGTGCTTTTCTACAATTAAATAAAAGTGTATTTCTTTAATAAGAAGCAAATATACACATATATGAAAGAGGACAAGCAATCAGAAAAAGACTAACACTTTAATATTACATCAACAGCTAAAAACATAAGGAAATAATTTAAAATTTAATCCGTAGTGAAAACCAAAGCCAAGCATGAAAAAAGGCAGCCTATGCAAATGTGAACTTGTCTTGCATGACAGCACAGGATCTCCAAACTGTATGTGACTCACTAGTGCCTAAAGAATATTGCTTGTTTTGATTCTTGCACCAGGATCCATCAACATCTGGCCATACAGTCATCTTTCTTGTTTTAATAAAAGCACTTTAATAATGTAAGAGAATACCTTGTATTAACCACTATCACTTATGGTTTTGCTGAACAATGGCCAGTGCTACTTTCACTCAAATCTCATGTAATACCAGGTCTCACCAGAAACCCGTGTCAGAGCTTCAGATCATCCTACAGATGATCCTTAACTACTGATCCTGCTGAAGTCTACATTAAACAAGAGTTTTCACCTCCTTTTGTGTGTTAAGTAATCAGAGCTACTAATGATTTCAAGACTTGCTCTTCATCAGGGTTATTCAGAGCATGCTGTCTTATTCCTTTCATTCTCTCACACCATGTCTGAAAACTGAAGCAAGAACACACTCTCATCTGGCTCTGACCCTCAAACCAGAACTGAGGAACAACAGCTGCTCCCTGAGTCAGTGACACATGGAGCACACATTTAACAATTGCTAGAGATAATGCAGACATCCCTGGAGAGATCTCCAACAATTCCTCCTGGTAGAAATGCCAAGTTTTCTAGGCAGCATGGGCTATTACAAAAGATCATAAAAGGAAAAAGCTACACAGCAAGCTGCAGAGGTATATCCCAAGCATGTTTTTCAATCAGTAAAAGCTTGTTAGATATCCTCCTGGCATGGTATCAAAAAGCTCCACTTCCACTGAGCTTTGTTAGTGGGATTGATGGTGCAACTAATTCAGTTTCAGAGAATACTTCTAATGAAGACTTCATCATCTGCCTCTCTGAAGGCTACTAAAAGGGAATGATATTTTAAGCTGCAAGTCAGGAGAAGACAGCAGAGAGAAAAAGGACAGAGATAATTTGTTCTTCCAAGTTGTGCACTCAAGAAATCCAGAGGAAGTTTAAGTGGGACACAGTCAGGTCTACTAATTTCTCTGTCCTTTAACAGCATGGACCTTTAACAGTAAGGCCAGAGAATGCACATTTCTTCTTTGTGAAAGAAATAACATGCCATCATTAGAATAACACCTAGCAATGCACAGGATCAAAGTGACAACATTAGTATATATTAGAGGTAAAATTCATCTGAGCCTGTAACTGACAGACCAAACAGAGCATTCCCTGACCAGCAGAGGATGGCTTTGGGGGAGGGTACCATCACTCAAATCCCCACAGCCTTCCCACACTGCCCTAAGGCAATCACTTGAGTCACTTCACAGTGAGATGCCCAAAATGAGGCTGTGTATAACAGCTCTATGAAAGTAAGTCTTGACCTTTTTAATCTCCACAAGGTGTGTTCAAATACTACACTCACAGGCAACTGTTGAAATAAATCATGAAATCAGTGTACTGTTAAGGGTCAACATTTGGAAGCAAAAGGCCAATAAAGTACAAAAGCAACAAGCCTACTTTATTCCTGATAAAATGGAGGAGGAAAAACAGACTCAACCCTGCTGGCACAATTTGCAGTCAAATTCCTTTTGACAATTTATGAAAATTTTTTTCCTCTTGTTTAACAAAATTACTTCAGCAGTATAAAAGTTGGCAGCATAGCTATCTCAGAATGCTGCTCCATTCCTTATTGGTAAGCAGTGCACACACACACAATAAAAGCCCACACCCACAGGAAATTGAGAGCTGTTCATTTAGTTTTAGCCAACTTTTTGTGAGACTGTACCTTTTTACTATTAGCTGATGGTAAACATGCAACTGTCTGGTACTTAATCTCATATAAAAACTAGACTAAAAAAACCTATCAATATTAAATTTAACCTTCAAAAAAGAACACAAGTGGTATGAATGCAATTGTCTGGAAAAATGCTACTTAGCAAAAACAAAACAACTACTCCCCCACATACATGCAATATTTAAAAGAAAGAATTCAAATCTGTAATTATGTTCACACAAACCTAAACTGCAGAGTACAAGAAGTTCTGTGATACAAAATCCTGTGTTATTTGTAATGACACCATGTACTTCTCTTGTAATTTTTTTTTTTTTTGGTTTTTTTTTTTTTTTTTTTTTTTTTTTTTTTTTTTTTAAATAAAGCATTGATTTGAGTATATTGCTATTCGGGGATGCTGGAAATTATACAAACTTAAAATCACAAAGCACAAAACCAAAGGTGTTTCTAGAAGAGCAAAAATTATTACATACCCAGACCATAAGCTTTTTCCTCTAAATACAGATGTCCTTTGCATTTCTTATATTTAATTAGAAAGACAAAAATAATCTTTTAAAATACCTTTGTTCTGGGGACAGTGGCTGCAGTCTGCCATCTGCCAGTTGCACCTGCTATCAAAACAGAAGAATGAAAAAGGGGAAAAAGTTGAGAAAATAATTTTTCAGGAAATACTGTGTAAATGAAGGTCCTAACAGCATTAAGTGTGCATTTTGCATACAATTTTACTACTATTAAAAGCCTCTGAGTTGAGAGCCAGACATCAAATCTGCCCCTGTGAGCACTGCTGGTTCAAGTTTTCTTCACTCACCTGCTGTTTGAAGCCTTTGCTTTGACCCAGAGGCACTGCTTTTGGAAACAGAGTTGACTAACTGCTCCTGAACAACTGAGCCTGCAGTGTTAAAAAATTAGCAAGAAGGCTTTGTTTTAACTGGGTCCCTCCTTCCCAGAAACCGAGAACTTCCCAAAGCCTCACAAGGGAAGCATCAGCCATGAAGCAGCAGTTCTGTGCTGCTGCCAGCCTGGCCCAAGTGCTGTAGACAGAAGTCTGGTAATGAAGTTTCCCAATAGCTCCCCATCCCAGAGATGCCCACAGCTCACATCCTAACCTTCTGCCTCTGCTGAAACCGCTTAGTTTCCACACTTTGCAACTCTTCTGCAAACAAATTTGGCTGGGCATGGATCTAAAATAGCACCTACCTGAGACCACGTGGTGCTGGGAGAGTCCTGCTGAGAGCTTTTGTTGTTCAGATGAACTCCCGAGGGCGGCAAAAGCGTTCGATGAGGGACAGCATTACCTACAGCATCCTGCCGTGTGGGATCCTCGGCGCTCTCCGGTGGAGTGAGGCCAATGTGGGAGTTCAGGGATGGCACTCTGCTCTCATTCAGGTATTGCTTCTGCTGATCTTGCTGCTGCTGCTGCAGTAAACTCGGGGGGTACAAGTGCCTGTACTGTTCGTGGGGATCTTGGAAGCAATACTGAGGCACTGCTCCCAACTGGATAAGCTGCACAGGATGACTGGGATCCTGAGAGTACTGGTGTGGTTCATGCATAGTCTTTGGATCGGGTTCCCTGTGATACGGAGGAAGCGGCAATTGCATCTGCTGCTGCTGCTGCAACTGCTGCATGACAGGCTGTGTTTGGTAATACTGAGCGATCTGCACTGGACACTGCCGCTGCTGCCGAGCCGGCTGCTGCTGCTGGATCTCCTGGAGCGAGAGCCGCTGGTGTCCCTGCTGGGGCTGAGCGTAGTACTGAGGCTGCTGCAAGTGCTGCATCTGCTGTGGCAGGAGCTGCTGGGACTGCATTTGTGGAACGTGCGCCTGTCCCTGCTGGAACGCAGAATGCATCTGCATCTGCGATAAGTGCTGCTGGTAGTCGTAGTACAACTGTTGGTGCTGCATGACTTGCATTTGTTGCTTTTGCTGTGTGCTTGCAAAATTCTGGTGTGTTTGCTGTGGCACTGGTTGGTATCTTTGTACGGTGGAAGTTACGGGCTGTTGCTCAACTGCCGGCTTCTGGGAGAGCAGCTGCCTGAGCGCACTGTCACCGGAATTATCCACCATTGAAGACTCGGTGTGCAGAACCTGAGCCATGTTGTTGACTTGAATCCTCAGATTTTGGTTAGCAAATACTTGCGTGAAGGAGTCCAATTTGTGCAGGACCCCACTGGTAATTTTTTGCGATCGGTTTTCGCTGGGTTGAGGGTAAGGATATTGGTATCCGTCATGGGAGTCACCCTGCCCGAGGGGGCTCCACATTGCGCTTTGATTATTGAAGCTGTTCCTCGCTGGGACGTGGTTTCCTGAGCCAGAATGCGTCCAACTGGTTTGTCTAGATGTATCCATCGACCCAAGACTTTTTGAACCTACAGGCAAAGCTATACTGTCCCTTGAATCTTGGGAAAATGGAGGGGAGAGGGGGGATGCCTGGGGAGCATCCATAACAGATGTCCCATAGCTATGGTTTAGAGATGGAAGGGAGTTCATTTGGTGTTGGTCGTAGTACAAGTTCTCGTTGTTGTTGGCAGTATGATTAGTTTTATACAATTGCTGGTCCCCCATTTTTGGTCACTTCTGTTCCAAACTTACAGGCACACAAACCATTGAAATCTCTATGAACCCTGAGATAGCTGTGTGAGGGGAAGGGAGGGGAGGGGAGAAGAAGCTAGAATTACTTATAATTCAGCATGTCCATGTGCATCACAAGGACTAAAATTTTATCCAGTCAGTCAGTAATTCCAATCTCAGACTTGATGTTGTTTCACATCTTCAATAAATGGACCGCAGCACAAATCCTACACAGATCAGTAAGTTCGGTGTGCCAAGCACCTGCAGAGTAAAAGAAAGACAAGGTAAGTGCTGGCTCTTTCCATAAACTGTTATTGTTATTGCCTCAAAGGAAACTGTAAAATCTTCTAGTTTGAAATACATAATCAGATGCAAAATTGTAGCAGCTGGGCTATTTCAGAGCAGTTAGATTACTTCATCTCATCCTATTATCCTGCCTCTCCTCTAGTGCTCCGATAAAATCATTCTGCCAATCCAATAAAAGTTTATTCTTCAAAACTGTCTTTTCCCCTAAAGTATATAAACATTCAGGCAGTTTTAGTTGGCTATATACTGAGCTCTCATGACTAGTTTTAGTCAGACAGTTGACTATCAAGCCAAGTCATAGACTCACAAAAACAGAATGGTTGGGGTTGTAAGGGACCTCTGCAGATCATCTCTTCAATCCCCTTCTAAAGCAGGTTCACCTGTGCATAACTCCAGAGAAGGAGACTCCACAGCCTCTCTGTGCAGCCTGTGCCAGTGCTCTGACACCCTCAAACTAAGGATGGATGGATCATATTTAGATGGAACTTCCTGTTTCAGTTTGTGCCCATTGCCCCTTGTTCTGTTGCTGGGCACTACTGAAAAGAGCCTGGTTCCATCCTCTTGACACCTGCCCTTAAGATATTTCTATGCATTGATAAAATCCCATTTTCTCCAGGCTAAACAGCCTCTCCTCATAAGAGATGCACCACCTCCCTTATCACTTCCACAACCCTCCACTAAACTCCTTCCAGTAATTCCTTGCCTTTACTGAACTAGAGAGCCCAGAACTAGACACAGCACTTCAGATGAGGCCCCACTAGGACAAAACAGAGGCAGGATCACCTCTCTTGACCTGCTGGCAATGCTCCTCCTCATGCTCCCCCAGATACCTTCGGCCTCCTTGGCCATAAGGGCACTGCTGGCTCATGGACAGTCTGTTGTCCACCAGGACTCCCAGGTCCTTCTCCACAGAGTTGCTTCCCAGCAGCTGAGCCCCCTGGGTTGGTTTGGGGGGTTATTCTTCCCCAGGTGCAGGACCCTGCACCTCTCTTCATGGAACTTCATTAAGATCCTCTCCACCCAACTCTCCAGCCTCTCCAGCTCTTGGCTTCTGGCAAATCAGACACCCTTCCCAATTCTGTATCAGCAACTTGCTGAGAGTACATTCTGTCCCTTCATCCCAGATCACTGAGAAATAAGTTGAACAAGGCTGGACCCTAGGGAACACCGCTCACAATGGGCCTGCAATCAGACCCTGCACCACTGTCCGCAACTCCGGGACCATCCCTTCAGCCAGTTCTCAACCCACACTTCCTGAGCTTACCTATGAGGGTGTTACGGGAGACAGTGTCAAAAGCCTTGCTGAAGTCAAGGTAGGCATTGCTCTCCCCTCATCTACCCACATAGTCAGACATTCCATCACAGAAGGCTGTCAGATGGGTCAAGCTATTATTTCTCCTTGGTGGATCCCTGTTGACTACTCCTGATAATCTTCTTTTCCTCCACACCCTTAGAGCTGACATCCAGGATGAGCTGTTTCTTTCCAGGGATGCAGGTGAGGCTTACTGACCTGGAGCATGTCTGCTAAGACCAAACCAGTCAACTGAAATCTTACATCAGGAATGCTGAACTCCAACTTCTGTTCTACCTTCTCCCCCTTCCTTCTTTGTGTTGCATGATTTTAACAGGCAAATTTATACTGAATACAGCCTTTTATAATTTTTACTGTATAAACTGTAATTCAAATAACATTTTACAGATGTCAGTACTGTTTTCAAAGAATAAAAATTTCATAAGCACATGATAGGATTGTTTTACTATTCCACAAAATGAAGCAATCACTGTGTCCACAGTCACACATATATACAGAGGTACAATATGTTTATGCACTCATAAATACATTTTAAAATAAAAGCAGATCCTGAACTTGAACAAGAACACAGAAATATTAAGCCAAAACCTTAAATCTGCATCCTTCACATCTGATTTTCTAAATGCAGTGCTCTCCACCAAAGACTCCTGCACGCTGACGTCCTTACCTTTTTAACCTCAGAAGAATCCTCCACCTACGTGGATAAATGTGAAGTCACCGATGGAGAACATTTTAACCATTGCTGGATGCATATTAAAGAGAGTCTGTGCTAGCAACAACGAGTAAGGGTAATACATAGCTGCAGGCAGAAAAAAACCTTTTCCACTCTAGCCTAATGTATAACAGAAAACCATAGCTCCCAATGAAGAGGGTTTGCAGTGTGTATAGTTTTTGTGTAAACCATCTGCAACCATTAGTATGTAACATCTTCACGTGACAAATAATAGCTGAGAATAATTGCAAGTTTATTTCCCCTTTCCAGAAATATACATTGCTTCGCAGTTGCTCTGAACACACTCCCTTCCAGATTTTTATAGATGAACAATTAAAGAAGATAGGAGTCAACAATGAATAGTCAGGCTGCCAACAGGATTTTTCATCCACGACCCAACTTCAAAGACTTCCTATTAAAAATTATGAAGGGAAACTAAACAAACCCTCCACAAAACATTAAAAGGGCATAAAAATAAACACTGTGTGGTGTTTCACACTGAAAGGCCATCAACGTTTAGAGGAAGAGAGGGAATGTGCATCTCCTTTTATGCCTGCCAAGTTAAGGAAGTTCAGTCAAGATGCTCAGAACATACCTTCTCATAAAAACAGTACTACTGGATCTATAGGTACACCTTTTGTATAGGAGCTATGTCCCATTTCACCTATTAACAGAGCTGTAATTTACACCAAGCTCCTTGAGTCTGGCCCTTCTTTTTAAAGCCTGAAGTGACAAGTATTAGTCAAAGGACAAGAAACAATACAAGCCAGTGAGAAAGAACAAATGTCTCCAGGACACAATTAAAAGACCACAAGAATTCCAGGAGTAAGGACAGTACGAGACTTAAGGCAGCAAAGAACCTGATTTCATTACAAAAATGTATCAAGGGGCCAAGCAGGCCTCTGACCCTTTCTCTCCCACAGGCAGGAGCACCATGTTGGCAGATGCTGTGGACTGCACCAGCAGCCACAGCTAATGTTGTAGTCACCACAAAAAGTGCTGTCCCTTGGGCCTGTGCCAAATTCCACTTATTTTACTGCACCTTTTTCAGTAACCCTGGGGGTTACCTGTCACAGGTCTCAGGACACTGGAAAGCAGACAAGAGGTTTCATATCTGTGGCATTAGCACAGACAGTTTTCTTCCCCTTTCTCTGAATTAAAAAAAAAAAAAAAATTAAAAACCGGTTCATTAACATTTCCTCTCCAGCAGCTCTAGCATCCTCAACTCGGCTCTGGTTTGAGAGGTGGGACATGCTGCTGCCAGGTAGATTACAGAGCTATCATCAGAGTCATACAAAAACACTTGTAAAAAGCTGAAAAAAATTATAATGAGTTATTATATTAAAATATTAATCAAGTCACAGAAGTACTGGAAAGTTTAGTCACTATGAGAATCACATTTGAAAAGCATTGGATTGTTTTCAAACACCCATCTTCCCTCCCCAAAAATAAAAAAAAAGAAAGATGAAAATATTCCTTTCAAAGGCATCACTGATCTGGAGGGAAAAAATGCAAATGTTTAAAAAGCATTGTTATTCTACCTTCAGGTAATAGAAAAAAACCCAGATATGCACATTGATAAAAGCATAATCAGTAATCAACCAGTCCCTTAGATACCCAATGTTTTTTTTGTGCTTGAACTAAAGGCTTAAATGATGCTGTATACACAGCATTTGCTATCAGCTTTAACAAATTGCTAGCAGTATACATTCCTTGTCAGATTAAAACCAGAGTCTATCAGGACACCACTAAGGCTCAGGGGCACTAAAGTTAGTCTCTGGCCAACTGAGAAGCCATTAGCAGCATACTGAATGACTTCCACTTAAGAGAAAGGGAAAAAAAAGGTTGCTTTTACTCCTTTGTATTTAGCACTAGTGCCTGAACACCCATCACTGCCATTTATCACAACAGCTCTGACTACTAAATGGTTAAAATGAACAACTAAACTGGTAGGAGTTTAAAGCAATAACGGTTCTCTGCAGTTCTGTGTTTCTTCTCTTCCTAACAGTCATTTATGCTACTTAACCTATTAGATTTCTGGCATTACAGATACATCCCAATTATGCAATCATTACAGAGAAACATGAAAACAAATGCCAACAGACAGAAACATTTCTGTAGGCTGCCTAGAAAGAGAAATACCCTACTTAAGTTTATGGATGAAATCTGGACTCATGCTAATGGTAGTTCAATTGATTTCAACAGAGACAAGGGTTTGCTCCAGCTCTTTTCTCAACATTTCGACAAGGTCCCCTGCAACTTGCACAGCTCCATTCTCCAGACTGAAAGCCAGGGGCCCGCCAAGCTGGCTGAAATGCCTTTACACACTCCAGCTGTCTCCCTCTTCAAACACAAGTAACTGAAAAGCAATACAAATAGTCTCTCCTGGAAGCATGCCATAACATAATTCTGGTAAACTGGAAGTGGAAGAAAATATCAGCCTTCAATAAAGGTGATCCAATTTTTCTCCCTTGTAAACTATATCACCATAGAGCCAGAAGCAGCTGCGGGGTTCCTGGCAAAGGAAGGACCGGGACCTGTTGGAGTGCAACCAAGATGATCAGAGGGATGGAGCACCTCTCCTGTGAGGAAAGGCTGAGAGAACTGGGATTGTTCAGCCTGGAGAAGGGAAGGCTTTGCAGTGATCTAACTGTGGCCTTCCAGCACCTGAAGGGAGCCTACGAGAATGATGGAGAGGGACTTTTTACAAGAGTTTGTAGTGACAGGACTTGAGGCAATGGCTTCAAACTGAAAGAGAGTAGATTATACTCTAGGAAGAAATTCTCTACTGTGAGGGTACTGAGGCACTGGAACAGATTTTCCAGGGACATTGTGGATCCTCGGAAGTGTACAAGGCAGGGCTGAATGGCATTCTGAGCAGCCTGGTCTAGTGGAAGGTGTGTCCCTGCTGACAGCAGGGGCATTGAAATTAGATGGCCTTTAAGATCCCTTCCAACCCAGGCCATTTTATAAAATCAGAGAAGACAACAGGCAGTGAAATACCAAGAAGATGATAGTTATATAAAATAAACACTTCTGGCTCCATCACACAGCACAGAAGCCAGAACCCGCAGGATTTTTCAACTCGAGTAAAATTCCAGATCAAATGACAGTCACACAATTGAACTGCCCGAATTGACATGAATTTCAGAATGGGAAATCCACTACAGTCCATGAATAAAAGTCGATGCATAGAAGTTGGGCTGGGTGTGTGCTGTAAAACCAGGGCTGAATGTCAGCCAGAGCCAGTTTCAGAACTGAGTTAATGGAGAGGGATGACAAAAGACTGTACAAGAGCAAAAAAATGCTGAAGGAAGCAGACTCACTAAAAGGCTGAAAAGTTATTACAGCACTAATCTAACCCATCTCAGTAGGCTGCACTGCTGTGTATCAAAAGGGAATTTGATCCTACAGTTTGTCCAACTTATTTCAAGTTTCTCATCTGTAGCTTTAAGCTAAAAATCCACATGCTTTTATAGATTAATTACTAGCTAGCCTGAAAAAAAGAAGACTGGATAAGATGGCAAAAAAGCCTTCATCCCTCCATGTTCAACCAGCTTTTGCAGGACAGAGTATTTGCAGCTACTCGCAAGCGACAGCATCAGCTACTCAAAAGCAACCATCATTGGCTGGGTACCGTCCCTCCCCGTGTCATTCCCTCCCTCTGGGATGGTAAAACATCTGTTAAAGCAAAGTTAACCACCACCCTTAGCAGCCTAAACTGTGTTATATAACACTTAAGGCCTACTTAGAAATGTGTCATTGCTGTGTGCTCCCATGTTTTAATCGTGCATTACCACTCCCCAGTCACACAGGCTGACAGGGCTCTCTTGAGTAACTGTCTTTCTGCCACTGGAATTTAAGCTTCATTCTTAACTTCAGGCAATATGAAATCCAAAATCAAGTTCTCCCTTCCCTTCTTTCATTTAAATTTTTCCCCTACTTAGCTTCCATAGAAACAAACCAGTGTTCCTCTTATTCATTTTTTAGCCTTTTTTATGGGAATGTTTTTATTGACCTGTTTTGTTATTCAGAACTGTCAGATCTCCTGCCAAGCTATTCCTAAACCAAGACAGCCATCATTCACATCATCTTGCTCTCTGATTTCCTTTAGGATAGACACAGGAATAAACAGCAGTTCCTTCCCTGACAGCCTGCATGCTGCTAACCCCAGTGCTACCAGCAGCCCAGCCACAACCCAGCCTTTAAGCTGGGCACACACAGACACAGTTTTCAGCTGGCCACTACACCACTGTGACCCCACCTAGAGGAGCAGCTTTGAGAAGTAAGGGAGTGCTACCCAAGAACAGACCCACCTGCACTGCACACACAGCTCTCAGGGGCAAGGCTGGCGCTGTCCCTACACCTTCAGACCAGTGTAAGGCTGGAAGGCTGAGAAGCACAGAATTAGGAGAGTAAGAGTGGCATATCTCAGAGACCCTTGTGCTCTTGTGCGCTGTTTAGATACCAGGTTTGCCCTCATAACTTTTCATGCAGCCAGAGTTTAAGTCCCTGCTCTTTTTTTTTTTTTTTTTTTTTTTTTTTTTTTTTTTTTTTCTTT